>MJUU01071898.1:12442-30805 GCA_002080025.1 Modiolus philippinarum
CTTGAAATGCAGAGGATTTGTAAATTCAATTTACTTCCGCGTTCTATAAATAATAACGCAATAATCCATGATATCGAAAATAAAAAAAAATGTGAATAAGGAATAAGTAACGAATAAGGAATAAGGAATAAGTAACGAATAAGGAATTAGGAATAAGTAACGAATAAGGAATAAGGAATAAGTAACGAATAAGGAATAAGGAATAAGTAACGAATAAGGAATAAGGAATAAGTAACCAACTTGACGCCCCTAGAAAATATCTAGTACTAAATTATGGCACTGTGCATTGGAATATACCGCGTTGTTTACACTGAAACAGAAGGGTCTGGTGTCAGTGTGTCACCATTTCCCCGTGTCATCTGAAACGTCTTGACATCACACGGCTGACATACAGACATAACACAGATATATACCACAATGTCGATAAAAGCTCACACCAGCGTTATGATAGAAAATGGTACCGTATTAAGGTTACAATATTCTTATATATTCAACAGTGTTCTTGAAACTGAAAGTTTTCTTACTTTTGATTGGATGACTGCCCTGTTGTGCTTTTTTAAATGTTGTGATTGTCTTCTTATCGTCTTTTTGTCGGGAAACAGATGACAGCGATTTAAAGAGCACTTTGCAAGTAAATTGTATATATGTTTGTTGACAACTACACATTCACGGATAATGTCGAGCATGGATGTAGCGTTGCTTGATAACTAGCAATGAATTCCGGTCACTGAACAGGTGATAGGGGCAGTCTTGAACTTACTATGAGGTATGAGCAAAACTCATTGTTGAAGACCTCATGGTGACTTCAAAATGAAGAACCCCAATTAAAGCGCTGTTCCATTGCTTTGATTTGCCATGTATTTAGAGACTTTGCCTCATGTACATTGACTCCATATTCCTTCATTGCTTATTCAATACAAATCTTTGTATCAATCATTGTTAAACCTGCCTTATAGCATAATAAGCACTATCAAACAACTGGCTACTTAAAGCGTACGCGTAGTTGAAAACGAAGTATGTTTCTAAAGTAGCAATTTTCATAAAAGGTACACCAGTTGTTTAAAATTTGCATCTAGTATGCTCCAAAATAAACATTATACTTTACCATTCCATTGTATATCAAGTCTAATCAACTAAAATATCTGTCACCACAAATGATTAAATTTCCTTTTGTTAGTTTCACTATGCAAAATAAAGGAAGTTGACAATGTCTCACAAAATATATAAATAACAGAACTGATCTCCGTCACCACGCCCACAGTGATCTCCGTCCCCACAACCAACAATTGCAGATTAAACAAGAAACAATGACTGTAACATGTCTACTATCACACCTTTTATCTAGGGAAATAAAAGTTCCAAGAGCTAGTGGTTTTATTTTACACTATCATACTAAATGCCGTAACAGTCACAGTCAGGGATGTTGCCACTTTGTGTCGGATATTTTGATAGTTTACCGTACAAATATCCATTATTGCTATGACTCGGAGAAGTCTCTGATAACTACTTTGTTCCGTAATGCATCTTATATCTACCACTGTATCCTTGATCTTTAATTACAAGACAAAAACGACCGACCTACCCGATCGCTCCCGCTTCAAATCTCCACCCCTGTGTCAACTAATCTTGTGTTGTACGCAGTGTCGCGTGCTCATCTCGGGAATTCTTGCGCGAGCAGCACGAGCAGCGAAATGAGCTCGAGAGCAGTGAAAACGAGCAGCGTGAGCAGCGAAGTAAGCACGTGGACATACCCTTAAACAGCGAATTTGTCGCTTTTCCCACCGCATAACGACTATAGCTGCGGCAGCAGCAGCAATATTCCCGAGATGAGCACACGAGTAGCGAAAATAAGCAACGTCCAGCAGCGAAATAAGCAGATGTGCATACCCTTAAACAGCGAATTTGTTGCTAAACAACCAGCCAACGCTGCGGTTTTTAGCAACCAACCAAAACTGCCGCTTACTGCTGAACTTCCGAAATGAGCACATGAGTAGTGAAAATGAGCACGCGAGCAGCGACATTCCCAATCTGGCCGTATTTAAAGCTTTGTTCTGTAAAATATCGTCGTTCGTACTTCGATTCCAGAGAGATGATGTATCACTGCGACATTTGTGAATACAGGACCAATCATCACTTCAATCTCGTTCACCTCAAGAATTAGAAACACGATCTGGAAAATACTTCGCCAACTGAATCTGATACAGAGTCCAACATATCAGAAGAAAGCAACCATTCTGACGAATCTGCAACGAAGAAAGTAATGACTCTGATACGTCAGAAGAGTCCACGGACGAAAGCATAAACTGGTTCGCCGTTCCACAATGCTACGCTCGTTAGGAACGGGTGACGGCCATTGTTACGTCGTGTTTCATTGGTCGAAAGTGTTGATTGTTTTCATTTTTTCCGGGAAAATATTCACATAACGACCGTTGTTGATTAGTCTTTAGCAACGTCTCGTAAAATCACGGGGTAAGAATCTTGACCTCGGGATTTTTAGCCGTCACCTGTTGTTAGTGTAACACAACAGGAGCCCAGTTTAACGAAAGCACTGACTATGAAGATGACCAAGAGCCTACATGGAAGCTGATCGTGATTCAAACATTTGACAAACTCGAACCAGAATACACCAAGAAAATAGAAGAGTTGATGGAAGAAGGACACGACCCCAAAAAGGCTCATTTAGCCGCATATGAAGACATGAATAAACTTTTTAGAGACCATATGAGAAAACAATACCTGGAAACGGTGTTCTGGGTGCAGGATTTCAACAAAGATCCAATTCACAAAAAGATCAGAGATACAACCAAACGTTAAAGAGATGAAGAAGACTACGACGCTAGGACACTAGGGAATCTTGGCAGTATGAAGTGAAGAAAAGAAAATATCTGTTAGATGACGTATTGGACAGATTCGAACCACCACCAATCAACGAGACAACAGCGACTTGATGTAAATAAAAGAAAAGAAGAGAAGGGGGATTTGGTGATGCGGCCTATCCGTAGGGTAGCCAGTCACAAGCTTGGAGAAACGCAGATGTGCCCCTATGGAAAGTATACCAGAATACACCAAATGACCCCCTTCCAAAATTTTGGACCCCCCATTACACCCGTACTTTTAGAGATACGACTTCACAAATACCATCATTCGTTTTAGATGGTCAAAGTTATCCAGAAAACATATATATAACACGTCTATAGTACTTTACCCAGGAAAAATTGAAATTTGGGCCTTTCCCGAATTTTCGGGTACCCTTATCTTCCGAACGGAAAGAGATAGAGGCTTGAAACCCAGAAGTTCAAAGTTACCCCGATCACTGTACGGGAAACGAACGGTAACTCTGTAAATCGGGTAAAAAACTAGTAGAATATATGTGGAACCCCTCCTTTTTTAAGCAGTAAAAACTCACTTCCGTTTACGTCATACTTCCGGTTGACGTCATTTCCGATGACGTCACTTCCGATGATGCCATAATTCTTGTCACGTGACTTCCGTTGACGTCATACATCCGGTTGACGTCACTTCCGTAATCTACCTCATACTTGAAAACCACATATACTACGTTTATCCATAGGTTTAAGTTTCTTTTCTGTGAATGATGTATGCTATTATTAAACTTCATATAAATACACGTTAGGGTATATAAACAAAAAAATCATAATAAAAATTATCCATGCTACCAACCTGGGGATGGGAAACTATTTGACAAATCAGCTTGGTCAAAGCGAAAGCTCCGTCTTGGCTTCGACTTTCGGTAGTAACTTTTGATTTACTCCACAATTATTTGTAAAATTTTGCCGATAAGCTGATTATCGCTGATTTACCACTATAACCGGAGAGCATAAATCTCCTTACAAAATTGACTAACGTCAATTCCGGGGATCAAACCCGGGACCTCTAGCACTTCAGCCAGCCACCTAACCGAATGAGCTAAAGAAATATCGATTTTTACTGGCTATATATCTACTACCTACTACAACGCAGGCAGGCTGTCACACTTCCCCCACCTCGAGAGTCATCATACTTGCTATGTATGACTCTCAACACAAATATCACACACAAACCCTGGTTAGCTCCTTCTAACCACCGTGGGTTTTTTGATGGGCGCCAAATGTAACCGGAGAGCACGAATCTCCTTACAAAATTGACAAATGTCACCACCGGGGGTCGAACCCGGAACCTCTAGCACTTCAGCCAGCCACCTAACCGAATGAGCTAAAGAGATATTCCGTTAGCTCAGTCGATTTTGACTGGCTATATATCTACTACCTACTACAACGCATTTAGGCTGTCCTGTCACACAACATTAAATTGTCATTCACACAATAATGATATCCCAATTAAAATGGGTAATAAATGCACGTGGGGTCGTTTTTTTTACTACAATGCCCGAATAGATTACTGTTGCATAACTTGTAGTGGTTGTAATAACGAGGAATAAGATAGAATTTTGAAATTGCAGAAAAGAACTCAACATAAAATCAATATCTACATGCACCTAAGAGCTTTAATTTACTGTCTCTTCACATGTTATAGAGCTATGGCAAAATATTGACACCGTCTAGAAAATTTGGACTCCTCATTTCCTCTATTACAGCATGCTTATATTAATTGAAAAGAAAATCCCCTCATGGTATGGTTCTATCCAATTTCTGCTTAAATCCACAAATAAGGTTAATGATCTAAAATCAACAAGTAGTAATAAGTTTAAAACTACTAGTAATAGATTAATAAGAGAGCACTTCATAACCTTATGGAATACACAAAAGGTCCTTAGCTCTAAAGGAAAATTTTTGGGCTTGAAAAATATTTAATTAATATGACTAATTTTGAGTCAAGGAGAAATATTACTAGAATCAGAATATCTGCACATAGATTAAGTATAGAGCGCGGAAGATACCAGCGGGTTTCACGTGACGATCGAAGATGTACTAGATGTGACTCTGATACAGTTGATGATGAAAAACACTTTATTCTTTCTTGTAGTCAGGTACATGATTTACGTTTGTCAATGTTAGAAACTGCAAAGTCGCTTAGTATAAATTTTACGTCACTCAATAATGACAATAAACTATTTTGGCTTCTGAATAATGAAGACATTACTTTACTTACAAAATAAGTAATATGATGAAATTCGCTGGTGTTTAACATTGTGACTGGTTAACCTGGTTAAGACACGAGGAGGACACTTAATATTGTATAAACAGTTTTATTATTTACAATTTTCTATTTATTTAGAAACGAATAAATATTAAAAAACGTTAAAAAGTGTCCTTTAAGCATCGTCCCTTGGTGTCTTTCCCATCTGAATCACTTGCAAAATCTAACCTGTTCATTCATGTTCTTATTGATTGTGTTAAAAAAAGTAAACTTTAGTAAATAGCATATAAAATCTGGCTCATCTGGATAAGGCACGAGGAGGAAGTTCTGCTGTAAATTATAATTTTGCACAGAATTATCCTGAAGCATCGTCCCTTGGTGCCTTCTCTACCAGTGAGTCATCTTGTCTAATCTATAGCAAAATTTGTACTCTATATTTCAAATGTCTACAGTGCTGGTGCCCTCTGATCACTTTATTTTATCAATATTACGAATACACTTTATTTTGATAGTGTAAAATATATATATTTAGTGTATTAGTCTCTGTAATAATTATTTTTGTTATGTTATGTTTTGTCATCATGTCCTCAGTGGACCCTTGGTTGGTTAATAAAGCATATTCTATTCTATTCTATTCTATAGAAACATCAAATATCATCAATTTTAAAAGACTGAATTTTTAGTGCCCATCTTTTCCCTATGGAAATGTCTTTGGCTTGCATACCAATTATTGAAAATTAACTTCACTGCATTATTACAATAGAGTTATCGTTCTTGACATTGTACTGAGAAGACTATTTTATTTCTCTAACATTCATTCAGCACTCTTTAAAAATATGTCATGATGTGCAGGCAAATTAAAAATCACGCCAATTACTCCCACTTAATTTGCATGTTTATTGTACACGAAAGTGTTTTTTTATACATGGTTGTGCGGCCTTTTTTACAGCGTGCCTCCGGAGATTGACACATTCCCGCACCTCACACAGGTTTGAAAATTGAATGGATTTTTGACAGATAAGAAACGAGGTCGCAAGTGATAAATAACAACAAATATTGTGTATGTGTAACTAGTGATTCATTTTTAGCAAAATGCGACAGTCTTTTGTCTTGGCTATCAACAAAAGGAATGTGTATTTCATTGCAAACTGTTGAAAGTGAAATGCAAAGGAATGATCTATGTTTTGTGTATTTTGTGTGACACCCCGGCTATTTATTGTAAAAAATGTGAAACCAGTCGAAATACTGAATTGACATGGAAGTTTCGTTTTCAAACAGTAGCCGGTGAATAAATGTTTTTGTGAAAATTTTCGAGTGTTGAAATCGAAATGATGAGCAAGATGGCGGCTTTTGGTAATTTTATGTGGTGTCTGGGAGTATTTTTATTAAATCTCATTGTGTCTGATATGGTTTATTGTCTCCATGTCAGCAAACTTCATGTTCCATATTTAACTCCACATGATTACATCCTTATCCAAATATCATCTTTAGGTAACACACCTTCACTAATAGATAAAAAATGTTCAAATTTATTTTCTTTATCAAACACAGGAGATTTAAAAGTGAATGGCAATATATCAGACTTTCTCGGAAGAACTTGCATTGTGAAAATACAGAATAGTGTGGGCGAAAAAGATTATCATGAATTACACATCAGCATAGACAATTCATCAGAAGTGCTTTCTTTTTCACAACATCAGTATTTTGCCATCATAAAAGAAAATTCACCACGCCATACAAAATTACAAATCTTGGGGAATCTAAGCATAAATTCAAATGAAAACCTCACACTTAAATTAGGCTCAGGAGGAGAAGGCAAGTTTTATGTGAAACACATATTTCATGGTGCTAGACAGAAAAATATTAATGTTTTTTTAAATGGACCGTTAGATCGTGAAAACAAGGACACATACTTTTTAGATCTGCAAGCAAAATCACCAAATGGTAAAGTTACACAAACAATCATTCAAGTATATATTCAAGATGAAAATGATGAGATTCCAAAATTCAATCAAACCAAATACGAAACCACTATTGAACGAAATTTGCCTATCGGAAGCAGAGTATTACAAGTCACAGCTGAGGATAAAGATATTGGTACTGTTACATACCAATTAAGGGGGACAAAGGACTTTAGCATTGGTACTGAATCTGGAATTATTTATCTTTCAAATAATTTATTGTCATCAGGTAGTTATATTTTTACAGTTGTAGCTACAGATCAGGGAGGATTGCATTCCCAGTCTAAAGTTCTAATTATTGTTACAACATCAGAACTGAAATTTGTGCCATATCATCATCATTTGTCAAAACGAGCAGTGAATAGAGTTGAGAAAAGTTTTGAAACATTTGAAAATGAAAGTAATAGTAAACCTGTTTTTTCCGTTGCTTCTCAGATTTCTCCTTCTACAGGAATAGAACAATATCATCTTATTCATTCATCTGTGAATTTGTTCCAAGTTGACACATTGGGAAATGTTTTTGTGAAGCAAGGTGAAAGACTGGACTACGAAAATGAAGACCACAGACATATTACTTTGAGATTCAATATTACCAACTCTAACAGTCAAACAGGTAATTAATAACTTTACCAAAGCTAACAGTTACATATGTAAACAGGTAATTAATGACTTGATATAACAAACATTACCAAGCCTACTTATAACCAGTCAAACAGGTAAGGAACATTACCAATTCTAACAGTCAAACAGGTAAGAACTGAATTTGATGAACATTACGAAGTTTAACAATAATACAATATACAATAATTTTATTGGATAAAGCACAATATTACATTTTATTACATAATGATTATAATAGTTTTATTTTATTGGATGAAAACCTGTCACATGATATTCAATTAAAAATCGAATTGACTCGCTTTTACTTTCACTTTCATTTCTCAGGTCTGCTTAAAAACNATATTGACTGGCCGTTTTTAATAGCCAATGAAAAACAGAATTACATTTGGTCACACGACTTTTGGCCAATCAGAATTGCCGTATTATTCAAATTCAAAATTCAAAAATTCAAATATTTATTGGAAAGAGCACATAAGAGGCGTGATCCAAACATAAATATAATATAGACATTACATGAACATGACATAGTTACAGTGAACATTACATAAACTTGACAAATTTTCAGTGAAGATTAAATTAAATGTATCATGAAGTAATTGATATTACACATATATTGATATTCTTTAAATGTGTACATAATCAGTGAACAGTGGGGTGTTCCCGTTCTGCAAAAGCTTCCTTCAAAAAGTTACAAATATTTTTTAAATTTATAGAAGTTGTTGGGTTTAACAAATCTTTTAAGTATAATAGAGATTCTTCACTTTTATCATTACGTATACCATGCTTTATTCTCAATGTTTTATATTGTGGGCATTGCAATAAAAAGTGAAATTCATTTTCAAGTATGTTCGGGAAACCAAATATCGAAGGAAGAGGCGTTTGTTGTTCTCTATTCACATAAGAAGCATTTTGCAACAAGTAGACTGCTATTTACAAATACCCGGAAGGTGATCGTAACAAAGAACATGCGATATACAGTCGGGTTATGCGTTTTAGTAGTTCTGCAAATTTCTTCTTGTCTTATCACAGGAATTTCAGACTGAGTAACGCTAGGTTGGTTTTACAAAAAGGATGGAATTTCTAATTCTCAAGATTAATTTATTACATGAAAAAAACCTAAACTCTTGGGAAGACTTGTATATGTTGCAGAATCGATTGATTTTCGTTACATGTAACATGTACAGTACATATTACATGTTGTTTTTGTACATATATATAAATCAAATAAAAATGTCATGAACCTAAAATAATGTACTGATAGCTTCTTGATGCATGAATCTTTGTATGAAGAGATCGGAAAGCACACTGGAAAGTAAGTACAAATGTACAACTACCTTTGACAATTTTACAAGATATTTTATCCTGAAAAAAAATCGTTGAAAACCCTTACAATTACCAAGTAAGATGATGCATGGTATTATTATGTAATAAAACAATTATGGTCTTTTGTATCAGTCGATATGAGTTTTAATAGACCTAAAAATCCTAATATTAACCTCCGCCCCCAGCGTCGGTCAATATTAATTTTTAGGTCTATTAAAACTCGTACATTGTCATATCGACCTCTACAAAAGACCATAATTGTATAGTATGCATAGTCCACATATTCAACATATACATACTTGTACATTTGTACATACATGACATATATACAATGATAATTATAATAATAGTAATAACAGACAGAGGCAGTAAATATATTGCATATTTAACAGTGATGTATTAAAAACCCTAACAGTCCTGACAGTAGAACAGGTTAAGAACTTGGTATGACAAACATTACCAACTCTAACAATCGAACCTGATGTGTGATAAACATTACCAACAGCTGCAGTCAAACAGGTAATTATAAGAACTTGTTGAGATGAACAATTACCAACTCAAACCGGCAAACAGTTATTAAATCTGTATCAAGATCTTATGTGGTGATCATAGACTTTACATTTTCTGGAATAACCATTAATTACCTATAGATTAAAACATTGGGTGACATATAGTGTAAACTGATCCAACATTTTGTAAGTGAGGTCAATATTGATCAAAGGCCATTCAAAGAAAGAAATTGTCCCTCAAGCACAGCCCACGTCTGTCAAAAGGTAGCCGCATCAAACTTTTGATGTCCCCAGATCAAGGATAGGGGGGCATATTTGTTTCTGTCCTGTCTGTCTGTGCGTCCGAAACTTTAACCTTATAATATATAACTTTTGACCTTAATAAGAGAGACTAATCATACTTGGCAAGTGTATAAATCTAGTCAAGAGGAGAATAAAAATGCCCCAAAAATTAGGTCAGGTCACACAGGTCAAAATTTAAGATTATATTTTTTAAATGTCTTATATGCAAAGAAAGATAACTCTAATTGAACAGGCTTTCCAAAATGTGTCGGTCCATCGGTCCTGACCGGCATTTTTGAGTTTGGACCGGCAAATAATTATCCGTGTCAGACCAGAGGACCGGCAAGAGATTTTATCTGTCCATTGGTTGTTGCCTCTGTTTATCTGCATGTCAATAGAAAATGTTTCAACCGGTCTCTAAACTATAACATTGCTTGGTTTCTTTATTAAACTTTTCCTTTAGCAGTCTGCTCCGTTAGGCACTAGCCCGATGCCCGAGACTCGTAGATTTGAATTCGGACTAGTAAATTTTTTCCACCACTAGTCTGACTGGACTAGCAAGATTTTTTTTGTTGCAGAAATTTTAAATTGCATTTTCTAGACAACTTGCTGAATCTACATTGTCTTTCATTGCGGTAAAAATGTTCTTTTTTCCGGACTAGTAAAATGGGATTCGGACTAGTAAATCTGTTATCTCAACTAGCCCGAAGGACTAGTCATGAAAAAAAGTTTTTGGCGCAGACTGCTTTAGAATACAAGATTTATCCAATTTTTACTACGAAATTGCAAATGGGTGACTTCCGATTTTATACATCAGAACCGGAACGGAGAAAACACGATTTTTTCCCAGATTTTCGTCATAATGGTCCGGCAAGTTCACTTTCGGTCCGGCAATTTTTCTTGCTTGTCAGACCAAATGACTGGCAGAATTTTTCAACTTTCGGAAAGCCTGATTGAAATATGAAGATTGCAGCTAATGAAATAGGTGCTGGGGCATATGTAGTGTTTCACAAACACACCTTGTTTTTTTTTTGAAATTGCAAGAAAGATTTTTTTTTATTAGAGTACTAAAAGCTCAAAGTCTTACAAAAAACTGAAGTGAATGTTTAGATATATCTTTGGAATTAAGCTGAGATGATGTATAAAAAAATTATAACATAGTGACATCAAAATTAAATTTTGCTGACATTGAAGAAATCACTTAAAGAAAACCTGCTCACACCAAATTTAAAATAAAAAGGCTTAGGAAACATACTACTAGTACATATTTTGAATGGCCTTACAAATTGTGTTCTTTATATGATAGTTCGATAAAAAAACAGTGTCAAACATATAATCAGTTTACGCTAATGAAAAACAAAATGTTTGGATAATTATAGAACACCACCATCATGATGAAGTTGCATGAATCAATTCTTCCCTTGACCTACAGTCTAGCAAAAAAAGATACATGTAAATATGTTGGTGTACAAATGTATACATACATGTACATGTAATGTCTATGTACAATGTAAGTGCACATGTATATGCTTGTCTTAAATGTTCATACTAAGCAAAGTGGCTCATTCACAGTGGTCACATTGTCTGCTACATTGTATAATACCCCACACTCCTTGATCTGTCATTCTTAATCATATAATCCTTTTGATTCAATTTAGTATACTTTTATCAAAATCATTATGTTATTATTTCCAACAGTGATTGTAGTCTTTTTACATATCTTTGTTGTTCGACCCTGCACAAAGATGTTCCACTCAGATTCCATCACTACAAAACTGTATTTTCTGTTAGTGTGCAGTACATAATACATTATAGTCCCCGCACCTGTCAAGTCTCATGCGATCACGCTGTCCCACACCAAATCACGCTTTCACGCTTACCACTTTCAATGTCACACCTTTTAAATTTTCGAGAAAAATAGAAAAAAACGACCTTTTTATAATTAGGTAACCAGAAACAAGGGGTTGTTCCGCACATTCTTTCATACTGTACTACTGGTTCATTTTCTACTAAAAGTCCAGAAGTGCAACAGTTTTTTCAATGGAAATGGCAGATATGAAGCTAATTTTATATTTTCCATTTTTAATGAAAAAATTTATTTCAAATTCCTTGCTTTGACCATTTGAAATGCTCTCTGAATGCACAACTTTTCGTCTCTGAAAAAAAATCTTGTGGCTATATATTCCCCACATGCCCTCCGTCTTACTCTTGGAACCCAAACCCCCTTGACAGCTCTGAGTCCCTGACAAATAGACTTGCAGTCTTTCCCACTTTGTTTTATTTGTCCCCTAACCCAAATGTGCATTGTAAAAAATCTTGTTTTCTTCAGAATTTTCTATTGATTTTGAACAGGAAAATGTACTTTTTAAAAATACAGACATATTGATTTCTGCTTTTTTTTTCTTGATGGGAGAGTTCAGTCTTCTTAGCATGACTCAGACAAGGATAGGACCTTTACTCTGACCTTACTGGTACATTGGCATATATTACAAATATTTTGTGTCCCCATATCAGATATGAGCCAGGTGGTGTTTGTCTTTATCAGAGCCATTAACATACTGGATTCACTTGATTTCACTTTAATTGCATTCTGCAAATCTTTCTATGTTATGATGTGTATTTTATTTGACACCATGAGTTCTTAATGTGATTTTACTTTATCATAAAGTCTAATCAAATGTGCAGACTTTCCAGTTTTCAAAAAAAAAAATCTTGCTTTTATTTTGTTTAGACTGGATGAACACTTTTATTCTATTTATTTATTTATTTATGTGTCATCTATAACTCTTTCTCAATATTTATGTATATATGCATTTATATGTTCATTTATGCTCCTTGTGAGTTTTCTTTAATAAAATGATTCTGATTCTGATTCTATTAACTATGTATACATGTACATAGATTTTGGTGGCTATATCAGTTGTTATAGGTTTCTCAATATACTGAATTAGAATGAATACCTTAACTTGTATTTTCTGAATATGGTCATCTATCCAATACATTTGCAACCATTGAAAACCCTGTATTATGTATAAAGATTTTATCCTTAAGCCTGCTAAACCAATGTAATGTAAATTTTGTGAATGTTTTCAACAATTTTAACTTGTGAAATAATTGTGGAATTTTGACATGAAGGAACATATACTTAAGATATACATGTACATGTAGCCTGTATGGTTGTCAATTCATCATTTCATATACATTGTAAAATTAAGTTCATTTTCTCCTTTATGGTTGATGGAATTATTTGAAACTTAATCAAAAATTATTACACCATCTTGAGATGTGCATGAAGGAAAATAATAAGCCCTGTGGCAACTGTAAGGGGAGATAATTGTTTTTATCCATTGTTATTATAAATTGATAAACTATACATGTAATATAAACTTTACTTTTAACATTGGCTAGAATTATAGGGTGTAAAGATAAGGATTAGAAAAAGATACTCTTAATATGTAAATTTTACAGAAATTCATTTTTCTGCTATCTAATTCATTTTCAGTTGTAAGTTAAGATGAATCAGAATCAGAATCAGAATATTTTATTACCAAATTAGGGCCCCAGGAGGGCATGATACATCAAACATTTATGATTGGTATACAAGTACAATATTACAGAAAACGGTATAAACAATAAATAACAATTAATAATTACATTTGTATAATAAAAATAATAAATAAAGGCATATTAATGCACGTCTACCACAGATGCACTTCATAGTATGAATAGTACATTGTAGAACTAAATTGTGTTGGTTATCATGGTATGATATGTGATGAATAACTTGTCAGATTTCACAGAAAGGTTTATTGATAAAAGTAAGAAAACAGTTTTGTGACACTGTTTATATGATGCCATAAAGAATATTTGAACATAGTTGGTCAACTAGGTGTAATATTGTGACATGTTGTAAAAATGTCACTTTATTTTCATAGATTATATTTACTGAAATGAAAGCTTAAGCATCCCAGTTAGGACATAATTAATTACATGTAGTTTACATGTAATAGCATACAATTTTCTTACTTGTAAGATTGTTTTTGATTGGGGTGTAATATAATTGCTAGTAACAATAGACTTGTTAGCAAGGCCTGCATTATATTTCTGTTTTGCAGTTTATTTTTTGCTACACGCAGTTTAATGTTAAAGGCCCTGTTTATATTACCAAGTAAAAGAACAAACTCACTACGTACAGATTAGATGGCAAAATTTCCTGTAATACCCGTTTTACCACTCTTTGCCCCCAGTGACCTGATCATCATGATAAAGCTTGCTGCTCATGGTTTCTTTGTTATGATTTTATTTGACACTGGTGATATGGCATAAAAATGAAAACAATATTTGATAAAATGAGATGCACCTCCCCCCCTCCCCCCAAAAAAAAATATATATATATCCCCAAAACAATACCAACTTGTATTTCATCTGTACATTAATATTGAGTGTCTGAAAATCTATAATTTAGTCACAATTTACATTGGAAATTAAGAGTTTGTGTTAAGAAGGGAATGAAGTGTTTTATTCAGTCAAGACATGGTATAATTAGGGTCAATCAATGGTCAATGCTAACATCTCCATGTAATTGACTTCTTGTGTTGCTTCCTGAAGCTCATCCAACCATATGTATATATTTGTGTAGACAACAATAGTAGTGTCTGATCCACAATCGCTGATCTGATTGGAGACAAGTGATTAAATTTATTGGCTTGTCTTTCACACACATAGAAATAAAACACACAAAGAAGATAGATTATTTAGTTGTTAATATCCTCCCCCTCTTTTCATGGATTTGTCAGATTTGATTTGTAATTTTCTTTGATTCAATTTTACCCAGTAATCAATGGAAATTTATTAGACAGTTGACTAAATATGGACAAATAATTAATGGTCAAGCTTCCCAGGGGGGTCATGTCATCCATAGAAGTAAGGTGTTAAATTCAGCATTATAATTAATACTCTTCTTGTGGCCTTCACTGTTGTACAAAGGCATTTGCCTGTTTTGTTTGAAAAATGTTTATTAGCAATCATATAACAAATCATACATGTTGATTATAAATGATTAAATGAGACATTGAATCGCTTAGTCAAAAAAGGCAGGAGGGACTCTGTTAAGTACTGTCATATATCCCCTCCCCCTCTCCCTAGTATAGCCCAAAAACGGGACTCTACTGACTATTGTCATAACCCCCTTTCCAATTAGTTTTAGCCACAAATAGCCATAGGACTGTGGAGTTATGTTATATTTACACGAAGGAAGGACACTATTAGGAGATGTGCATGAAGGAATATAATTAGGGCCCCGCCACATATTGGCGGACGCCCTATAGTAATCGCTCTGTCCGTCCTTAACAAAGTCGTGTCCGGGCTATAACTTTTTATCCCCTCGCCCAACAAAGTTGGGGAGGGAAATAGCATTTTACCCGTTCGTCCGTTCGTCAGTTTGAACTTAAGACCATATATCTTTTGAATAACAAGTTGTAGATGGACAATGTTTTGTCCATGGATGCATCTTGAGGAGAACTTGAGGTTGATATATAGAATAGGTGGATTTGACCTACATTTCATGCATGAGTGACTCAGGTTAAAGTTTTTGTAAGAGTCCAGATCTGGGATACTACAACTTGTAGAGGAATAATATTTTGTATGTGGATGTGTCTTGTAAAGTTACGAAGCACCAGGTAAAAATAAGGTCACTTTGACCTACATCTCATGCATGAGTGACTTAGGTTAAAGTTTTTGTAAGAGTCCAGATCTGGGATACTACAAGTCCTAAAAGAATAATATTTTGTATGTAGATGCGTCTTGTAAAGTTACGAAGCTCCAGATAAAAATAAGGTCACTTTGACCTACATTTCATGCATGAGTGACTTAGGTTAAAGTTTTTGTAAGGGTCCAGATCTGGGATACTACAAGTCCTAGAAGAATGATATTTTGTATGTAGATGCGTCTTGAAAAGTTACGAAGCTCCAGATAAAAATTAGGTCACTTTGACCTACATTTCATGTATGAGTGACTTATGTTAAAAGTTTTTGTAAGAGCCTAGAGCTGGGATGTTACAACTTGTAGAGGAATAATATTTTATATGTAGATGCATCTTATAAAGTTAGGAAGCTCCAGATAAACATTAGGTCACTTTGACCTACATTTCATACATGAGTGACTTAGGTTACAGTTTTTGTAAGAGTCCAGATCTGGGATACTACAACTTGTAGAGAAATAATATTTTGTATGTAGAGGTGTCTTGTAAAGTTAGGAAGCTCCAGATGAAAATTGAGTCACTTTGACCTACATTTCATGCATGAGTGACGTAGGTTAAAGTTTGTGTTACAGCTTGGATTTTAGATACTACAACTCGCAAAAGAGTAGATGCATATATGCTTAAGGTATGAGGCTCCTGATTGAAATACATGTAAGGTCACAACATTTCTTGCATGACTGGCTCAGATTTAAGTAACAAGCCGGATCTTGAATAGTGCAACTACCTTGAGTGCTTATATTACTAGACAAACATTCAATAAACTGGCGAGGGGATTAGCTGTCGTTTCCGACTGCCCCTTCTCTTGTTTGTCTTTTGAGAAAGGCTTTTGATATTTTGCATGAAGATAGATCACTTCAAGACGATGTGTCATGAACAAAGATTGGTGACCTTTGACCTTGACCTTTGTCGTCAAGGTCAGATTTTTACTTTTATAATGACAAGTCGTGTCCGGGCTATAACTGTTATGTCTTTTGAGGTAGGCTTTTGATATTTTGCATGTAGATAGATCACTTCAAGACGATGTGTCATGAACAAAGATTGGTGACCTTTGTCTTCAAGGTCAGATTATTGCTTTTCTAATGACAAGTCATGTCCGGGCTATAATTGTTTTGTCTTTTGAGATAGGCTTTTGATATTTTGCATATAGATAGATCACTTCAAGATGATGTGTCATGAACAATGATTGGTGACCTTTGACCTTGACCTTTGTCATCAAGGGCAGATTTTTGTTTTTATAATGACAAGTCGTGTCCGGGCTATAACTTTTTTGTCTTTTGAGATAGGCTATTGATATTTTGCATGTAGATGGATCACTTCAAGACGATGTGTCATGAACAAAGATTGGTGACCTTTGACCTTGACCTTTGTCTTCAAGGTCAGATTATTGCTTACATTCTGTTGATATCTTGATGATATGTTGATGTCCATACTTGTGTAGTGTCCACACTTGTACTGTGTATACACCTGTATTGTGTCCACTTACACTTAAATTTGCACTTATATTACAGTGGGGCCCACAGAGATGGCTGCCATCTCTCCGATGTCTAGTTAAAAATGAAAGTTAAATTAAACAAAATTTAGGGAGGGGCTTTAATTAGAAGGGGCGCTAAAATTAGAATAAATACAGTATCCCTGCCACCACCTAAAATGTTTAATCCACAAAGACAGGAATGTGTAAGGTCAGGTAACCCCCAATTCCCTTCCCCACCTTAATTGTTTTGGCTACAAAGACAGTACTGTGTAAGGTTACCCCCAATTCCCTTCCCTGCCTTAATTGTTTTAGCTACAAAGACAGTACTCAGTTTACAACCCTCATATTCCCACCCCTACCCATGAAGATTATAAACCAGCAAATATAAGTAAACATGTGTCAATAAGATTCAGGTTGAGGATTTAAAAAACATTTATAGTCATTGCGAGATATATTTGTTTTACAGAAGGCTGAAAATTCTGGATTTAAAGGAGATCCAGGAGACGTTACCCTCTTGGCCTCCCTGCAGGACAATGCATGTACCTCTTTGACTTTCATCTGACTGGCCATGATGTGCTCTTAATCACTCCCCTGGTAAATTAACTGATGAAAATTTACCCCAGTGTTTATCTGACAGACTGTTCATATTCAAACATTTTGTCAATCAAGTGTTTAATGATATTGGGTCTGCTGAAGAATTTTCTTTGTGAGCCAGAATTAATTAATATGCTTGCAAGTCTGTTGCCCAGTTATTATTTCCTTTAAAGTCTTGGTATAGTATAAGATATGGACTTCAAAGAAGACATACAAAGATTAATTCTTTGTAGATGATTGGTGATGATATTATTGTTAAATGTGTGAAATTATTTTCAACATGTAGTTGTTAATGGTGACTTACAGTGTCATAAATCTTTGTATAGTATACTCAAAACACTTGACAACTTGTGCTGTGGGTTACATGTAAATTAGGACAAGATTCCACTCGCATGGAATTATTTATCTTATTATTCAAGTTTTGGAATAATGTCGACATCTCTTCTCCACCCTCTTGTTGAATGTACCTGATTATAGGGACAGCCAGAGAGGCAGACTTCATTTAAACATTTGCTTTTTTACCAATCATAGTGGCGTCTAAACCTATAACATTACACACCTTTCCTTTCCTGATCTGACCCCACCATTGTAAAACGATTCTTGTACATATTGACATGAAATGTGTGTAAACCCTGGTAAAAAATGACAAGTAAATGTACATTACAACATATATTTTAAACATTTTGTTTGACAAGGATTTTAATTATGTGATTTAAACTGACTGTAAATTTATGATGTTTTGAGGAT
>MJUU01071898.1:31106-52170 GCA_002080025.1 Modiolus philippinarum
ACTGACTGTAAATTTATGATGTTTTGAGGATCAGGTTCACTGCATGTTGAAATGAACATGTATCTCTAGGTGTTCCTTTTAGCAAATAAAACACCCAAATTTTGCCATCCCATCACAGCAAGTAGTAGTTAGATTGTGGCATTGCTCCTTTTTGTGCACAAAAAAATTGCAAAAAAGGATTACTGACCATTTCTTTGGGACCGCTACCACAGGGTATATGTCTCGAATCCGCTTTGAGGGCATTATTGTAACCCCTAAGTTATGCATGAGCTATCATTTAGAGTAACAGCCTTTACCAGTAGACTTTTGACATTCATTTGGGTTGTATAAATATATGCAGTTCTAGATGATGGCCATAACATGAACAAATCTCATTACAAGCAGTCAGTACAACCTTCAAACAGTAGTTCAGCCACCTCAATATTTGACATGCAGTTGTAGCAGTATGAGTACATCTTGATTCCATACCAAGTTGATGTCAGCCATCCCTCAGTTGTGCTTGAGGGCCAATTTAATTTAGTCCAGACTGATCTGTTGTCCATGCAACTGTATACTAGGTTTCCTCTTATCAGTACCCCAACTATATCCAAATGATCCCAGATGACAGTCCTGAACCCCCCCCCCCCTCAATCATAGCCATGATTACCTATAGAAATTAAATATTGCAGATAAACAATTTCTTACTTATTCAGAATTAAATCTTTTTTTATGTGTGCTTTAAATGTTCACAAATTTAAATTTTCAAAAAATTGCCAGTTTGTTGCATATATTGTATCTCTTTATAATAATTTACAGCTTGCCAATTAGTCTGAATCTCTTGATCCCCATTGATTGATTTCTTCTGAAGCTTAATATGACAGGCTAATTAAACATGTGAGGGGAGAAAAGGGGGAGACACAATACATAAAAGTACATTTTTGTTTACTTACACAACAACATTAATCTCTATTAGTTTACTTTCCTAAATAATGTGAAATTTGTCTAATTAACTGTGTAATTATGTGTTTCATCTTTGACAGTGGACAAAGTAACAAGACATCCATGGATGATTTATGTCCCTGTTATTTCCTCAGATATTGATTTCTGAAAGCTGAGATATTGTAAATGTTATAATCTTCAATTTTAACATATTCATCATTAAAACCTGCTGTAGTCAAGTTTCATGATATCCCAATAATACAGTCTAGAACGTAAAAAAAAATGAAATTAAAAAAAAAGAAAGATTTGACTGGTGATGTAGAAATAAATGGAGAGCTGGAGATAAGATGATATTCACATTGATTAATAAAACATCTGTTGAAGAGATATTTTAAGATTGTAAAATGAGTTAATGTTGTAGCTGTTGCTAATTTTATATGATTCACTCTTAATGACAGAGGAAGTGTAGTACAGAGATGTATTATTAATCATGTTTTATATAATTTGTTTTTATTCTTGACAAAGGCATTCATTTCTTTGTATTTATCATGTTGCAGTAGTAATTTTATTGCTATGTAAACCATATCACAAAGACAACTGAAGCTTGCAGATTTTCCTTCAATGTTATCAAATATCCTGCACGCATTTTTTTTTTCAAAATCTGTGGTCAAATTCCGGAAAGACACTCCCCCCCCCCCAATCTGAATTATTTAAGACTCTATTCTGTAGTCCTGCATTTTTTTTTGGCAAACATTCGTGACTCCAAGTAGGCTTTAGTGTTGTTCAATACTCCTTGAACCACACTACACACACTATTATATTGGTTGGCAAACATTCATGACTCTATGAAGACTTCAGTGTTGTTCGATATTCCTTGACTCACACTAGTACTACATACACTAGCTTTTAGTTATGCCAAACATTGATGGCAAGTTTTGCTCAATATTCCCTGACTTGCTACAAGCACTTGCCTCCAGTTTTGGCAAACATTCACAACTCCAAGTAGTCTCAATGTGTGTTGACTCAAGCCTCAAGATTAGCTCATTATTCCTTGACTCACAAACAGGTGTTTAGTTTTGGCAAACATTGATGATTATTTTTTTTCAATATTCCTTGACTTACTACAAGCACTTGCCTTCAGTTTTGGCAAACATTCACAACTCCAAGTAGTCTCAGTGTGTGTTGACTCAAGCCTAAAGATTTGCTCATTATTCCTTGACTCACTCACAGGTTTTTAGTTTTGCCAAACATTGATGATTAGTGTTATTCGACATTCCTTGACTCACACTAACCTCATGTCTTGACTCGCACTACATGTACATGCACTAGCCTCTAGTTTTGTCAACCATTCCATGACTGACAGTTAGTGTTCGACTTGCACATATATATTAAGTCTTTTGCTTTCTTGCTTCGTGTCTTAAGTTTTACCCAATATAGGTTCTAGTTTTACTTGATCCATCACCTGTATGATAAATATTTGCAGTATTTGTCATGTCTGTGGTTAACTGTTAACCCGATTTAACTATGATAACTTTATTTGGACAGAACCACAGGGTTCTTCAGATATTTGGTTTGTTTACATGTATAGTGTCAAATCAATCTCACAAATATGACTTAGAGATGGGGGGTAAATGAAACAAAAGAATTAGTGTAATCTACTCTATTGATTTTCTGATAGTAATGGAATTCATGTTCATGCTTTTCCCCAAATGGTGTCCCTGTAGCAATATCAGGTCAGTTAGCAGGAAAGTTTTCACTTCACAGATGTTCAAAAATTGTTCCTTGTGCATTAATTTTCCTGGTATCACAGCATTGCAGAATGAAAACTTGATGCAGTGCTTACACCAGACAATACAAAATATGTAGGTTCATTCCATTGACCTTACATAAACCCTGACAAGAGCTTTTATCACCTGACCAACCTAAGGATACTGAAAATGAATTTAAGCTCAACTGGCTATAGCCAGGGTGAACTTTTGCCATCACTTTGTGTCCAGTCTGTCCACCTGTGCTTCATAAATTTTTCCTTTAAACAACTTCTTCTTGAGTTGGGCTTTAAATGGATTTGAACCAAACTTGGCAATAATGATACTTATGAGGTGCTGACCAATAGAAGGAGGACCTTCATGCAAAGACCTTCTTCAAGAGAACTGCTGAATGGGGTTTAAACCAAACATAGGGTAAATTATACTTACCATTACTGGGAAAGTTAAGTGGACATTTGGTCACCTTGACCAAAATTTTATGGATATTAATCAATTTATCATATATTTATTGAAATTGCCTCCTGGTAATTTATTGAGAAATGTGTTTTCCCCAATGTTTACTTATAAAAACTTGTAAATCTACCACATAAATCTCTGTCTGTGAAAGTAAATGAAAGCATATTTTTAGGAATTTATCAGACAAGTAAATGGGATTTTTTTCTGTAGAAATCTATTGATTATGAAAAAACCATGTTAAGATGTTATCTGACATTTGTAATGTAAATTGTCTACCTGAATGATTGTTTGGTATTTATATATACTGATTAGTAGATAGTGACATTTGAACATTCTCCCATTGATTGTTATAATAATCAGCAGGTTTTGTCTGCATCGTGTAACATTTACATTTTAATATGCATTTAATTATGTCAGTTGACATGTGCCAGTGAATAATTTCTTTAGTACATTTTGAGTATTATACACTAAATATTTTGGGTTGGTGCAATTTAAAGTTATATGTTACCGTTACTGGTATATGTACATGTAGCTTAAGATTTGTGTACATTTCGCATTTTCTTAATTTAAAAGCATTAAGTATACAAATGGAAACACTGTGAAATAAAAAAAATTGTTTCCAAGAAAAACAAATGGTTTTCTTGCAATTGGTCAACTTGTTAGAGTTCTCCTGGAAATTTTTATCTAGGGGAATCAAGATTTTGATTAAGGTTTTAGGATAAGCAAGGTTCAAAATTTCCAGCAGAACTAAAATGTGGACCAGTAATACATGTGTAGCAGTTTTTTTTTGAGAACAAGGTCGTACAAAAGCATCTACATATACCTCTTTATTTTTTTCACAGATTATACCCTGCTGCATGTTACCCTTACTGTTAAAGATGTCAACGATGAGAAACCAATGTTTATCAATAAACCACGCCCGTTCCTGGCTACAGTATCCAGTAATCCTGCTATCGGAGAGCTTGTGTATGAACTTATGGCTGAAGATCCAGACGAAGGCTCCAGTATTACATATATATTGGAATCAGGTTAGTTCCAGTTTTAGATTAGATAAAAACAATTTTAACCCTTTGCAAACAAGTTGGGCCTCGACATCTCTTCAGCTTGTTAACTTGAGGATTTTGTGAATCAGAATAACAGCATTGAATTTTGCATTATCCAAGATACAAGAGCCAGGTTTAATTTTGGGTTCAATCCCTATAGTTTCTGCATATATAACACACAAAACTTTTAGTCAAATCTAACTTTTGATTTTCACAGACATAAGCAATCATCCTTGTACACAGTTACTTCATTACCCACCTGAAGGTATAATAGAGATGATATTAAAATTTACACAAGAAGCTACAGATGTATTTATTCAGGATAGAATTGAGAAATGGGTAGCAGCACAACATTATTATATGTTGTTTAAAGTCAGCTATAGTTATTTGAAGTAGCTAGGGCAGCAGGACCTATAGCACAGGTCTTTGAATTGATGTAATTCTTTCATTCATTAAGTATGTCAAAGTTTATGTTAAATCAATTGAAATTTTGAGATGTTGCTATTATGATGGACTTTCCATTTCAGTTATTATGACTAAGGTGTTTAGTTATTATTATTTTCAGCTGGTGAAGGCAAGTTTGCAATAGAGAATGTGATTGTTGAGGGAAAACATATCGGTAAGATTGTTACAACTAAGACGGGAAATGGACAGTATGAGATTGGATGGGAATTCTCTCTGGTAGTGTCTGCACAGGATACAGCAGCGTTTGGTACACAGAAATCTAACTTTGAAATTGTCAAAGTTTTAGTAGGAACAAGACCACCACAATTCTTTAGAGACCCATATATAGGATATGTCATGGAAAATAATCAGGCTGGCTATAAGTATGTCTAATCTGGTTTGTTTTAAATCACATTTTTTTGTATTAAAGTATATTTTTTTTAATCCATAAAGGGTCTGTTATGCTCGTCAACACCAAGAATTTACAATAAAATTAGAATTTAAATGCTTCTGGCCAAAATATGACATTCAAATTTTTGTATTTTGTTTTTTTCCGGGTACTTGAATTGTACCCAGAAGTTACAATATCAGACAAGACTAACAGAACCTATAACAATGTTATTTATTCATGCATAAATATTAAGAAATTGGCAAGAGAATATTGAAACAATAAACTGAATTGATGATTCAAATTTCCAGATGTCAAAAAACATGATAAAAGAAATACACAAAAATAAACAATGGAAGCAACAGGGATCAAACCGAACAAACAGAATACACAAATGATAATGAATTATTCTTGTGTACATTAAAATGGGGTATCTGGAAATATGCAATGGATCCTTGTAGGACAACTTGTTGCTATTCAATACATATCCTGTAGAACCACTGCCTTACATTTGTCAATATTACCAACACCATAGATACCTTGGTAAGATGTGGTTTCTTTGATAAATTTGCATGAAAGACACAAAAATGTGATTCAATACATATCCTGTTGAAAGAAATGAAAATGCAGGAAAGCTCGGTTACTGTAAATTCTTTTAATTGGATAGATTAAAAATATCCATGATAATAAGGATTTTTTCTTTCCCGTTTCTGTCAAAACTAGAAAGTTTAAAATTTATTACCCTATTTATGTTTGACTTTGATCAGCAATGCATCACTGTTTGGCCATTAACGTGTGTAAGGCTTGCATACATTTCTGATTTCTAATTCCAAAAATTATTTCTTAGCAACACCATTGAAAATTCAACTTGATTTTTTTCATTATTTTGATAAAATTTATAATGATGAAAAGATTTTCAAAGGAGTTTTATAGTTTCCATTAAATTAGAATATTGTATTTGAAGATTTTAAAACACTGGAGTATTGTGTGTATCACTTGTTTATCTTTTTTAAATTGAAGAAATCTTTAGTGCAATTCACTCTCGTTATGAAACTTGTAAAATTTCATATCAAAAATTGATAAATGTTCTGCTTTGTAGATTGATAAATGATGATAATAGTCAGCTTACAGTCCAGGCGACACCATTCCAGTCTAAAACAGCTGATGAACAGACAGATTACGAAGGTGTGAAGTTTACATTAGTAGATGAGAGGGGACAGACATCGTCATTGTTTACTATGACAAGTGCAGGAGAAGTGGAGACATTACAGAGTATTGATTATGAAGCATCGACTACACATCAGTTTGTCCTAACTCTGAAGGCTCTGGAGGAGTCTACACAGCTGTCAAGTACAACAAAGGTTGTCCAAACATTATGTTGCTCAATATTTGATCTTCTTGTTCATTTTCATTTCAAGACTTATGTGAAGTGATGAACATAGAAATGCTCTTTTTTGAATATTTATACCCCCTACAAACCTTGATTAAAAAGGTACAAAATTACTTGCAAAGGAAAAACAGGATTTATTTGCTTTGTTTGACCTATTAATTTTATATCAAATTCTGATACGACTGAATTGCAATTGAAACTGACTGTAATGGTATTCCTGAAAATTGTGTAAAGTGATGTAAAACCAAATAATATAGTTATAGCTCGAGCTCGAGACCAATAAAAATATCAAACAGATTTTTTTTTATTTTGAGATATTTTATAGGTCTTAGTCCATTTATTCAAATGATATGTCTCTGATCATCTATTCCTGTTATTAAGCTTTGAAATTCAGACCAAATTCAGTCTTTACAAAGAATATATATGGAATTTTGAGAACAACATGCTTACTATTTATCTTTCATATGAAATAAATATCAGATAGATTTTTTTTGGATATTTCATAGATATATACTTCAGCTTCATGTTAAACTGAAATAATCTATCCGTTTGATTAAGAGAGATATATTACATATTTAACGAAATAGACAATATTTACGGGAAAAGGGAGATAATTCTTGGGAAAGTGTAAGTCAATCTATTATGAAACCACAATGAAAAGGCCAATAAAGGAATTTTACGGCTTGGTAATCAAGTCAATTCCACTTCGGACTTGTGTTTCGCAAATGTGCTGTGTATTAGTGTCAGTCTACCTTAAGTGATCACATGTAAAACTCTTGTGTAATTAAAGCTACATATAAGAATCATTATATTCAGGTACACAATACAGATTTAACACTTTATACATGATAATTACATGTTTGTATATCTTATGTTTGACCATAAATTTATATTAAGAACAATGCTACTGCTAGAATATTTTGTTGGAACAAGTTTTCTTCAAAAGATATTGCTTACAAATTATACAACATACAACCATTCATCTGTTGTAAATTTAGAAGATGGCATTTTAGGAGGTAAATTGTCAATTCTAATGGAACATTTGTGTAACATACAATTTGGTTGGTCAAAACTGACTGTCAAATATGCTTTCAACCTTCCTTGGACAGAGTAAAACCACCATTTGATGGTCATTTTGAAACAAAGAAGGCAGCATCTTCTGTATCTCGTAACCAAAACAACATTATCACAAAATATCGTATTGACTTTCATTCATCTATTTATTCAATTTACTAATGGTATGAAGTGTACAGCAAACAAAATTACATCAGCATTGATGAAAATACAGTTCAAGTGAAGTGCTGACATCACGTTTTAGGACAACTTTAAAGACATAAGACTTTAATGTCTACAAAGAATTTTTATTTTGTGATTTTTAGAAAAATATTTGACTTGAAATTGCTTGGTTGTATTAGAATCGCAATTTATGTGTCGCCAGCAAACTGCATTTTTGTCCCCAGCCGCAACGCGACGGAGGGACATAGTAATGGTCTGCGTGCATTTGTCACGTTCTTTGTGGGTGCAACTCCTCAGAAACCGCTGGTCAGAATTCATTCAAATTTTACAGGATTGTTATTCACCATTAGTACTAGATTATATAACATCACCATTTTGATTCGTCAAATTTTGTGGGAGTTATGGGACTTTGATTCTTTCCACATTGTTATACAATGGCAAATCTTGTGGACTCAACTCCTCAGAAATTGCTGGTCAGAATTCATTCAAATTTTACAGGATTGTTATTCACCATTAGTACTAGACCATATCCCATTGCTATTATGATTCCTCAAATTTTGTGGAAGTTATGGGACTTTGATTATTTCCACATTGTTATACAATCGCAAATCTTGTGGACGCAACTCCTCAGAAACTGCTAGTCGGAATTAATTCTTATTTTACAGGATTGTTAGTCGCAGTGTGTACTAGATCATATCGCATCACCATTTTGATTAGTCAAGTATTGTAGGGGTTATTGGACTTTAAATATTTAACAATGTTATACAATGACAGATCTTGTGGACACAATTCCTCAAAAACCACTACTTAGATTTTCTTCAAATTTTCCAGGATTATTAGCATGATTAGTCTCCATGTGTACTAGATCATAGCAATTTATTGTCCCCCTCCGCAACGCAACAGAGGGACATAGTAATGGTCTGTGTCCATGTGTCTGTGTGTCATGTTTTTTGTGGGTGCAACTCCTCTTACACCAATGGACAGATTTTGTTGAAATTTTGTGTGGGGACATAGCTACGCGTAGCAATCTTGTTTACCATAAAATCTACGATTGAAGCCCTCAGGTATTCAGATAATGTACTGTAACTCATTGATTTTGCTGTTGCAAATTGAATTTTTTAGTGATGAGGTTTGCTGGCCCAGAAATATATATTTATGATGGTAAAGCTAAGTCTATTTGATGAAAAAAGTGTCCTTATTCCCTTTAGAACATATATATTTAAACATGATAGATAGTTTAATTGTGTTATTAGAAGTTTTTTACTAAAGATATATTTATTATTGTAGTTGATAGTAAATCTGATAGATGTCAATGACAACAGTCCATCATTTGAATTGTCTACGTATACCAACACAACATCAGAGGGGACACCTGTCGATACATCATTATTTACAGGTGAGTATATATTCATACTGATACATTATACAATTATCAATGTACAAACACAACATCAGAGGGGACCCTGGCTCATACATCATTATTTACAGGTGAGTATATATTCATTATGTTACATTATACAGTTATCTATGTTCAACAACACAACATCAGAAGGAACTCAAGTTGAAACCTCTTTGTTTAGGGTTTAGTCTAGTTAGTCATTATGCTATACATATGTTAACTAAATTGTAAAATGGCTTTATTTGCTTTTGCATTGAAACATGGTGATTTTTATCCCCTGATGTTTAATCTAATTTCTTATTTTACAGTATAACCTATTTCTTCATTTGAATAAATTTATGAAAATATGCCACACAAATAAGTTGGACATTGTTTCCCTATAGCTTTAGAATTGCCATTCCAATAATGCCCCTACTGTTCAACATAAATCAAAGTGGCCCTGTTAACCTTTTGTTATGATTTCTGCATATTTATACACATAATATACAGTGTTTTCCATTTCTTAACAGGGAAAGGTGTTTTTTTTTCAAATTGCTCCAATAACCGGGTTTATTTTTCAAACGCAAAATCCCAACCGGGTTTTTTTTTGTACCATCTGAAATATTATTATGCACATTGAAACATTTACTTAACAAGTACATTGACTAAAAACGTCATATTTAATTTTGATTGTAAGGTACATGGACAGAAGCAACATTCAATATTCTTAATTATTGCAGTTGATCAGTTATACCCATGCCATGGTACAAAACAGTCAAAATGATTAAAGTACTTTCGGTGTTGATATTTTCACACCTTTTCAGTAACATCAGTATTTTGTTATTCAACCATAAATGAAAATTACAGTACTATGTATTTTTATTCCAATCCAGACTTAAATGAATTTGAAGCTGTGACTAACTCAAAGCAGTGGCTTGTCTACATCATAAACCACAATTTTTGCGAGATTGCCATATCCCCTGCGTTTCTAGACACTTGGGTAACACTGCTGTCAACCCGAACTTCTGAGCCTTTCAATTCACTGATTATCTTTGTTAGCAACACCCACTGCTTTCCCTTTCTCTCGTTTACGAGGAAATTTAATTGAAAACATTTTCGATCCGCCATTTTTTTCAAGAAAAATAAAACATCGAGGCGCGTGTAAATTATGAAATTTGATGATACGGAGACGAAAAAATCCGGAAAATCCCAGAAATGCCGACCAGTTGGTCAGAACGAAAACTGGTCGGCCTCAAAATAAAGGTGGTCGGTAAACCCGGCTTAAATGGCGAATGGAAAACACTGATATATTTGTCTTTATGTGGTATGTGATTTTCACTTCCTTTATTGCTCATGAATAATCAAAATAAAGCATTAATGAAAATAACCACCTTAAGGGGGTTCGCTACTCCATATCAAAATAAATAGGATTTCAAATAAATGTGATTTTTTGTTCGAAAATTAAAAAAGAAATAATTTAAGCGAAAAAAAGGATAGGTTGATGATCTCATTTTTCAGTTATAAGTGATTGAAAATTTGGCGGGAAACTGAACTCCTCGGATTTTTCATAGGATTAACATGTGACAGAATAAATAAAATTTAATGAAATTTTTACAGAATGCTCATAAATAATGTATAAAATGAAATTATGAGAAAATTTAAGGGGGTCCATGGGTAAAAAATTATAATGCTTTTAAATGGATAAAACCAGAGAATTCCGAAAATCTGACAGAAATCCCAAAACATGAGGAGCGAACCTCCTTAATACTTAGTTGTTCAAGCATGATATTGAATTTAGAATTGTGTTTACTGTAGCTTTCTTTCAAAATTAGCTAGTTTTGGTATTTATATATTATACAACTTTTTTTACTTGATTTTAGTAATAGCCACAGACAAGGATTCTGGAGATAATGCCAAACTGTCATACAATGTCAGTGACGACCATTTTTATGCTGTTACAAGACAGGATGAAAGGGGAAGATATGTAGGGGACATCAAAGTTGCCAAGTAAGTAACACATGCTGCAATCTAGTTATAGTTTAATATTACAAACTAAAATTCTAGAATAATTCTTGTCTCTTTCAAAATTTCACAATATTTTGTTTGGAGTAAATTTCATTTAAATGATCCAGAAACAATATTAAACAGTCCCCCCCCAAAAAAAATACGAAGACAACTGTAGTATGCTGTAAGGAATGAAACAAAGGAAATATTTGGACAAATAAAAGTTCACTTTACATGTATTAAGGAGCCATATCCACATTACAAGGCAAACTGTTGATTTTCCCTCAAACATAGGAAAAAGGACAAAATTAAAAACAATTTCTTACCATACATATTTATGTAGTAATTAGGGCCCTGCATCGAGATGCAGGTGCCCTATAGTTTTCACTTTGTCTGTCCGTCTCTCCGTCCGTCTGTCTGTCCGTCAGTCTGTCTGTCCGTCAACAATTTTTTCGTCAAAGATTTCTTGGCTTGTATAAGTGGGAATGATTTCAAAATTGGTCTGAAGCTTGCAAATGATGAGTTGTATTGTGTAAGCGATTTTCAAGTTTGTCGGACTTCCACTTCCTGTTTGCCGATACTTTGAGTTTTTCCTATTAACAAATTTTTCTTCACAGATTTCTGGGCTTCTACAATAGGGAATGATTTGAAACTTGGTCTTGAGCTTGGAAATGATGAGTTGTATTGTGTAAGCGATTTTCAAGTTCATAGTGTATCCACTTCCTGTTTGCTGATACTTTGATTTTTTTCTATGAACAAAATTTTCGTCACATATTTCTTGGCTTCTACAACAGGGAATGATTTGAAATTTGGTCTGAAGCTTGTTAATAATGAGTTGCATTGTGTAAGCAATTTTCAACATTGTCAGGTGTCCACTTCCTGTTTGCCTTTACTTTGATTTTTTTACTATTTACAAATTTTTCATCACAGATTTCTTGGCTTCTACAATTGGGAATGATTTGAAACTTGGTCTTGAGCTTGGAAATGATGAGTTGTATTGTGTAAGCGATTTTCAAGTTCATAGTGTATCCACTTCCTGTTTGCTGATACTTTGATTTTTTTCTATGAACAAAATTTTCGTCACATATTTCTTGGCTTCTACAGCAGGGAATGATTTGAAANTAATAATGAGTTGCATTGTGTAAGCAATTTTCAACATTGTCAGGCGTCCACTTCCTGTTTGCCTTTACTTTGATTTTTTTACTATTTACAAATTTTTCATCACAGATTTCTTGGCTTTTGCAATAGGGAATGATTTGAAATTTGGTCTGGAGCTTGGAAATGATGAATTGTATTGTGTAGGCGATTTTCAAGTTTGTAAGGTATCCACTTCCTGTTTGCTGATACTTTGATTTTTATACCCGGCCACACGTAGTGTCGTGGTATTATGTGATACCCTCAGTCGTGTGTCCGTCCGTCCGTCTGTCCGTCCCCCGAAGGTTTCCGACTGATAACTTTTGAACGGAATAACATACAGTCTACAAACTTGGTATGTAGCATGTTCCCCACAAAACTCAGGTTGAGTTCGAATATGGGTTCAGAGGTCCCAGGGGTTCTGGAGTTAAGCCCCTTGATACTTCGAAATTTTGTGAAACGTGGCGGGGTATCATGTAATCCACCATTACTATTTTTTTTTCTATGAACGAAATTTTCGTCAGATTTCTTGGCTTCTACAATAGGGAATGATTTGAAATTTGGTCTTAAGCTTGGAAATGATGATTTGTATTGTGTGAGCGACTTTAGGTTTGTCACTGAACTACTTTTTGTTTTGCTGATACTTTGATTTTTAACTTTAAATGACTTGATATTTAGTCTGAAGCTAAGAAATGATATAGTTTGGTAAAACTTCAAGAAATCACTGTATCCAGCAAATTACTATATCAACACATAAGTGTGTCAAACAGAATTGGAATCCACACTAATCTGATTTTTTTTTTGCCCAGAGTTTCAGGATTGAAATTGCGGGGCCCTTCCGACAACACCAGTTTCGACATGCTCTAGTTATTACCTACTACAATACGCTTACTAGAACCAGTTTACTTAGTGTGAATCAAAACTACTTTTGAGTGTTTTTATTCTGGATGGTGTACATTTGTGAGCAAAAGAAAAATACAAATTAATGACAATATATCAGCCTTTGTCTCCTATTGTGGTTGTTTGTGTATTCAGGTACTGTAAATGGTTTTGGGTAAATTATTTAGAGAAAATTTTGTGACATATGAATTCAATTCTATTATGTAGGAGACTTGATTATGACAAGAGACCAGGACGTCTGTATAAATTTAATGTCACAGCCTCTGATTATGGATCACCTCGAAAGTCAGGTTTGGCTAATATAGTTATATATGTGACTAACATCAATGATGAACCTCCGGAATTTAAGAAGTCAAAAGACGATGTATATGCCAGTATCAGAGAAGACCAGAATGCTGGGAGTTATGTTACGACTGTACAGGCTATAGATGATGACGGAGATAATGTGGAATATTATTTCACTGGTAATTATAAAAACTTAAGTGTTTGTAAAAAATAATAGATATGAATTATCGACCTGTTTCTCTATGAAATTTGTTCAAAGATGTTTAATATATGTATATGTGGTAAATAAATACTTGTTCAGTTAAAGTGGAAATATGTAGATTTAATTCAACTAGATGTAGAGTTTTTCATGGATGATTATAGACTTAAGCATGACTACAACATATACTTGTGCTAAAATTATGACATAAACTCATATTTCAAGTAGTACAAAAAATTTTCAAATCAGTTGTTCTTAAGGCCAAAGTAGCAAAGTTCAAAATATGGCACCTATAAAATAGAAGAGACATTTAGAAAGTTGTCAATACAGGTCACAAAAAGATTGTAGTGGAACTCCTGAAAACCGGCCCCTCTAAAAACCGGATTCCTCTATAAACCGAACGATATGTTTCGGTCCGGAATTTTTACCTATATAAATAAGTAAAAAATTCCTCTGAAAACCGGCCCCCCTGAATTCCGAATTCTATCGGTCCCAAACATATATTTTCTTCTAAAATTGAACTCTGAAAACCGGACGACTTTTTCCGCGGACAATGAAATCGACCAAGTTTATTAAATTTGTCAGAAATCTCTTGCCATCTTGATTGATAAATAACTGTATTTGAACAGATTACCTACAATATTGATTGAAATTTACAATAACGCAGGGAAATTTACTGAAATAGTTAAGTCACAGCCTAAACTGACCTTAAATATCATATATAAGATGTGCAGTATTTGAGTTCGGACTTTTAAGACCGGATTTTGGAACCTCCGAAAACCGGAACCTCGTAAAACCGGCCGATTTCTTTGGTCCCGACGGAGGCCGGTATTCGGAGGTTCCACTGTATTTACACAAAAACACTGCATAAGGAAAGACAGTGAAATTGTTTTACAAGTTTTGTGTTGGGTTCTTGTTGGGTTCTATTGCCTTAGACAAATTGAAACTCTGATATTGTAAAAAAAAAGTGCTCATTTGTTGTCTTCATAGCAGTAAGAATGTAGCGCTCTAGAAGTATAAAAATGATCAGTAAACGTCCATTACAAAACCCAGGTACATGCACAATGAATCATAGTTCTTTAACACAACTTTTATTGCTGCTCTTTATCCTAACTCTGAAGGCCATAAGTAAGTGAAAAATATCTCAAAATTAGTGAATGTGTAAAGTTTGTAAGAGTTATTTATATTTTTGGAATGTTTTGTTTTCTTTTTCAGAAAAATTGTCAGTTGCTCCTAATGGACCATTTAGAATTGATACAAGATCTGGACTGATTACACTAACCAATATTATACCAGCTCATGTTCCTTCCTACACATTAAATGTCACTGCTTATGATGATGGAAGTTGTTGTGGAGGTTACCCTAAACTGAGGAGTGACTCCTTCATTGTAGTAGAGATCAGAGATATAAATAACAACAATCCAAGATTTCCTAATTGTAACTATGCTCCACATGTGATGGAGAACTCTCCAATAGGAACTTTTATTGTCCAGGTAAATGTTATTTATTAATTGGATACAGAGAAACATAATAATTAGACAGAGACTGAAATCTATATTGAAATGGCTAAAAAGAAGTAATTTTACAAAATTTCTTCCCAACACAAAACCGATATAAATTAGATGTTTGCTCAAATATACCTATGAATCACCTGTCTTGAGAAACCAAAACTCCAGAGCAAAATTTTACATCTGTAAAATTAAAGTACACATTGATGTTTTGACATCTGAGAGTAAATGCCTGCAAAAATCATTGTAGTTTATCAGATCTGTATTATTAAATTAAAGCAGAGATCCTACAATCGCCCAAAATAACAATCACATGCCACAAACCATCAGGGAACACTAATAAAAGACAAACATTAACAACAATAGGAACTTTTGATAGCCTACCTTGGTACTGGCACAAACAAAAGCTAGTTGTAGGATAAACATTTTTATGTGTACCCAAACCACCCTTTCTCAATCCTCTTTCTCCATAGTATAATAAACATACAAATAAAACCCAAAACGGGTAGACTACTGAAATTGTGTCTTTATTTTGAATTTGTGTTTTATTTATTGCTATCCAAACTGCTTAATCTCCCATCAGAACAAAATTAAAAAGATCTTTCCTTTGAAATTTAAAATGACATTGAATAAATCTAAGGCACCTGTCAATGTAAGATTAGAAAGTATGAAAGTAAGTCAATATCATGAACATCCATGTTTTACAGGTGAAAGCTGAAGATGATGACAGAGGGAAGAATGGGGAAGTAAAATACTCAGTAGTTACCCCCCCTGGTCAGATTCAAAGTTTTGATGTAGACCCATACAATGGTACAGTGACATCTAGATTACAGTTTGATCGTGAATCAGAACAAGGAATAAGGGGTTATCCACTAACAATAAAGGCTGAAGACCAGGCTAATTCTACACAACTCAACAGTCTATGTACATTTTGGGTTACTGTTGATGATCGTAATGACAATGCTCCTAAATTTGACTCGTCTGTGTATACACCAACCATTGTACGTAGTATAGATGTAAATAAAGTGGTGACGACTGTGTTAGCTACCGATCAGGACAAGGGACATAATGCTGAAGTTACATACTCACTTCTTGAGAATCCTAACGGAAGATTCCGTATTGATGCAGACACTGGTACAATATACTTAAATAAAAGTTTGTCGGATGTAAGTACCAAATTACTATCATAATTTTAATAGTTAGAGATATGAGAAGTATTGGCACTAAAAATCTACAAAATACTGTGAAAGTACAATTGTTCAAGGGGTTACAATTTTCGTGGATTTCGTGGTTCCCTAAAAACCACGAAATTATGTTCCCAACGAAATGCATATTTCCCCAGAGTTATAATGCACAGAACTAGAAACCACGAATTTAAGTACCCACGAAATAGTGCTATTTATAAAAACCACGAAAACTGGTGTCCACGAATAAAAGTACTTCCACGGTATGTAGAAGAGCAAATCTTTACCTGTAATAAGATCTTTGCTAGTGCTTAATAAAGAAAAATCTGAAAATAAGGGCCAGTTCTATCCATCATAGACCTTCATCTTAGAAAGCAAAGATGAGTTGTAGACCTTTGAAAGATTTTCTTTAGTTTTATTAAGAAATGTTCATGTATTTTTAAAGGCATTTGTATTTTGTTCAAAGATAATTTTCCATGTTTTAGATGTGAAAATTTTACTTTACACTAACAAAATAATCAAATTACAGAATTGATGGTAACAATTGACTTTACGTATTGGTACATGTCTTTGACATAGATAAATGTGGGAAGATCAGCTATAAAGGTAGCAATAAAAATAAATCAACTTTCATTGGAGTGCAATTTTACATGTATCTTTGCTCAATTCATGATAAAGAAAATATGACAAAATTAAATTGTCTCAAAATTGTCTTCTTGTGGTATTTACCTAATAGAATAAAGAACTATTGCAGATATTGATTTATTGGTGTATAGTAATTTCAGAATAAAACAGCAGTTTAGAATATTCCTATCTGAAATTATTTTTGATCAAAAGAAGAATATACATATAGTTTTCTGCATATTTACATGTAGTTAAAGTTTTCTGTTTACGGTATTGAACCATGATTTACCATATTTTTTTCAGTACTTTGACAACACAATAAGATTACAAGTGAAGGCACAAGATAAAGGCAACCCTCCTCTAGACAGAACAGTTCTTGTAAACATCCAAGTCACGACTGGTGATCAACCTGCTCCAACATGGGATGAAAATTATAATGGTCGTTCATATATAGTGAATGAAACTGAGCAAGTAGGATACAAAATTGCCACGTTCTATGCCTCATCAAATGTACCTCCTCCACTGGATGGTGTGTCATTTGCTATAGTTGATTCCAATGGACAGCCTAGACAGACATCTGGGAACTTCCGTGTGGAAAGTAGATCTAATAAAATGAATTTACGACTGAATGGACCATTGAACTACAGAAACAATAATTCTTATTCACTACGTCTAAGGGTTACAGTAAGTTAAAATACCAATGCATTTAGTTTGTAACAATACTTTGATTGGGTGGCTTCTTAATTTTTGTGGGTAAAACCCAAGGTTCATCATCCATACAAATGGTAACCTTATGGCACAGACACTGACATAACTTCAAGTAATTTTAATATCAATTTAAAACATACTTTTTATGGATTTTCATTAGGATAGAGATACCCATGCTGTGTTTAAGGATCCTTCGGAGTAAATCTAATTCACAAATATCCTTTCTCTCACTCTGCTTACATGTCACCAGAAAACTCAATTTCAGAAATAAAAAATATACAATTTATCCATTAGGTTCTAAAATACAGTATTTTTATCTTATGTAAAATTAAATTTAAAATAGAATTGAAAAGATGTGTAGTTAATACAAACAGACATGGAGAGACAAATACCCTGTTTTAAGATATTCAAAAAACAAGGGACACAGTTGGGGGTTGGGGGGGGGGGGGTATTTAACTTTGTCTGATTTAATCATAACAGGTTATATATATGTTACTTGTAAGAATGCACAGTCATTTTAAACACCTTGAGTGTTTAATGTTAACCAACTTAACTTTCCTTTGATAGAAATAGGTACAATATTGTCCATTTTGTTGTAGCGATGTTTGCAAAATTGTGTATAAGCAGTAAGATATAAGTATATATATCTGATAAAATGGAATAGAAGTATAAAACACAACAAATATTTATATACACATCTACATTATTGAAATGATTTGAAGTGTTCTAAATTAAAGAAAAATCTTTTTTTTTTCTAGAATCAAGGACTGACACCATTATCAACTGAGATTCGAGTAACTATAAATGTTAGAGATATGAATAATGAAGAACCACAGTTTGAGGGATTGGATCCAACACTTTCCAACTCATTCCGTGGTAGTGTCCCAGAAAATGAACCTGCAGGAGTTTCTGTGTTCACTGTAAAGGCTGTGGATTCAGATGCTGATCCACCAAATAATCTGGTCAGTTTTCTTCCATGAAATAAATTAGTATCAGTCATGAAATTAAAAAGATTTAAAGTTTAGGGCAGTAATGTAAAATACAACAATAAAAGAAGAATTATAAATTTCATCATATTTTTTAGTCTTAAATGAAGGAATGAAAAATAAATATTTTGAAAAAGTACCCATGTACATGAAGATTGACACTTGGCATTTTGTCTCCTAATAAAATTTACGTCATGGAACAATCAAGTTTTGAAATTTGATGTCATGTTTTACTTCCGTGATGTAAAAATTGTGTAAAGCTATGTGAACAAAGAACAATGGAGGACCAAAATGTAAATATGTCTATTTGAAATACAACAGATTGATGTGGCATACAAAAATGATATTCAAACAAAATAATCAAATAGAGAGTAAACATAAAATGTTATTCAAACAGAAAAATCAGAAAAAGATAAGTGTAACAATTAATATGGAATAAAGAACATTTTGTTTTTGATATGGATTTATTACCACCAGTATCAAGCTAGCCGGATTTTCAAGCTTGATGCATAAAGCTATGATAAAAGTCAGCATCAAGACAGTAAATCATAAAATGATAAATATTCGTCTGTAACTAAACTGAGATACCATTTTTGGTTGAATATAAAATGCAGGATTTTACATCAAAATGTCTTTTTACAGAAGGGGGTGTGTTTTATTTTCCCGAACAGATGGAGTTGACATTTTTTCTCAGTGTTAGAATGACCTGATTATTGTTGTTAATTAGGAAAATGTTATGAAAAGTTCAGCACCTTGCCCTACCTTCTGAATTTCGATTCATTTGAGAATGTTAATTTGATGTTCCATTCATGCTGTCATTGATAAAACACATTTTATTAGCGAGAGAAAACGTGTATTGGGAGCCGCCATGTTTGTTTATGTTGATCGGATGTTTATAGGTAATTCTAGTGATTGCGTATATCACCCTCTGGGGAACAATTAGATTATTGATTTTTCGCTAATGAGCTGACTATTTGGATAGTAATTAAGGACAACCTAATGTTCTAGATGATACTTTAATGAAACTTAATGACTATCTTATTGTTTTTTTGTCATAATAAAGTTTTGCTTTTGAATTTTACGCATATATTGCAATTCTCGCCCGTTACTGGTTTCATATTTCTTGCCAATTTAGCATTTCCAGTTCCCTCGCAGGTCAACTATTTCAGCAAAATTAGTCAAAATAAGAACAAATTCTAAGGTTTTTGTCTGGTTTTTCTCAAGAAATGTTATGAATTTCATGAAGGCAAGATAGTAAGATGAAAATAATATCAAAATTATAGGAAATTGTGCCATGAACACTTACCTGCTAATCACGATATGAACTAGATTTTTCTCCAGGTTTTAAGCTAAGAAAGGGGGTGCGTTTTATATTCGACCAAAAACGGTAAGCTGAAATGTCTATTCTGGCATGATCAATAATTGCTTTATTGCAATATTTAACATGCATTCTACTTCAAGGTCTGACATGTATGAGCATGGTAAGTAGTACTATAAGCATAGCAGCAAGCAGATGACATCTTCACAATCGCCCAAAAATTTCTTGATAACATCCAGTTCGATGATACTGACTTTATCAGCCTCTGTAGATCAAAGGAAATTCATACAAATTGCGGAAAAAAAGTTTGTATGTACTGTATTTTAATTTTTGTCTTTTTTTCATAAACTGCAAATCATTCCCTTTGATTTTTTTGACAGGTGTCCTATAGCCTGGTACCAGACAAGTACAATGCATCTGTGAAATTTAGGATCAATTCACAGACAGGTCTTATTACCACAAATACAACATTTGACAGAGAAGAACATGAAGTATATTACATCACTGTCATGGCTAAAGATGGAACTAATTCTGATGTACCTTACCATGAACCACCGGACTCGCCTAATAGTGGTAAGTTTATCAACGTTTTAGTCATGGGTCATGTAGTTAAGTGCTTTGTTTATATTGTAAATTGGAAGTTACATGCTTTTTCTGTCATAATCAGAACAGAGGACAATTTTAATTCATGTGAACATTTAGTTCACTTGTGAGAGGTAATAGAAATGCATTTAGAAAATGGATCTCATTCTAATTTCAGATCAAATTCATTATTTGACAGAAGTTTTATGGTTTTAATAATCTTAAAAGTAGAAATGAAATACTTAGTGCTTTCACTGAAGGAAGTATTTGTATTAATTTACAGCTCAAGCTCAAGTGCAAGTACGTATTGGTGATAAGAATGACAATCCTCCAATATTTGAGAAGCCTTTATACGAGACAGATATTTTAGAACAACCACCAGATAGTAGTAAATCTGTTATCAGGGTACATGCTACAGACAGGGACAGTGGTAGGTAGAAATCTTGTTATGTAATATGATCATAGCTAATTGCAAAAAGAAATATAGAAAAAAACAAGATTTTGGAATTTCACTTAAACATTACTGTTTTTAGCTCGCCGGGACGAATGTCCGGAGAGCTATTGTCATAACCCCGGCATCGGCGGCGTCAGCAAAACTTTAACCTGGCTTGTG
>MJUU01071898.1:52204-67670 GCA_002080025.1 Modiolus philippinarum
TGGTACCATATTTGTAGACATTTTGACCTTGACCTTGCCCTGAGGGCAATTTTTGAAAAACTTGAACCTTGCCTCTAGAAGGTAGGCTTTTAGTGGTAGGGCGTTTATATTTGGTATGTAACTTCCTTATGATTAGAGCTTTCTAGTGGTACCATATTTGTAGACATTTTGACCTTGACCTCGCCCTGAGAGCAATTTTTGAAAAACTTTAACATTGCCTGTAGAAGGTAGGCTTTTAGTGGTAGGGTGTTTATATTTGATATGTTACTAAGTTATGATGAGAGCTTTCTAGTGGTACCATATTTGTAGACATTTTGACCTTGACCTTTCCCTGAGGGCAAATTTTGAAAAATATTAACCTTGCCTCAAGAAGGTAGTCTTTGAGTGGTAGGGTGTTTATATTTGGTATGTAACTTTCCTTATGATGGGAGCTTTCTAGCGGTACCATATTTGTAGACATTTTGACCTTCACCTTTCCCTAGGGGCAATTTTTTAAAAACTTTAACCTTGCTTCTAGAAGGTAGGCTTTAGTGGTAGGGTGTTCATATTTGATATGTAATTTCCTTATGAGGAGAGCTTTCTTCTGGTACCATATTTGTAGACATTTTGACCTTGACCTTCCCCTGGGGCAATTTTTTAAAAACTTTAATTTTGCTTCTTGAATTAAGTTTGTTAGTGGTAGGGTGTTCATATTTGGTATGTGGCGTTCTTTTGATGAGAGCTTTCTGATGGTACCGTAGTTGTAGACATTTTGACCTTGACGTTGCCCTTGTTTAGTGATAGGGTGTTTATATTTGATATGTGACTTTCTTGTGAAGAGAGCTTTCTATTCCTTTCGAATTTATTGTGCATTGAGGTTACTGGAATCCCTGCCGAGCTACGTTGTCTTCTGACAACTCTTGTTTTCTTCTTATTTCCTGGTAAAAGACCAGTATTGTTGAAGCAAGTAAAAAATTCACTACAATGGGGATGTCTGTTTACTGAATTTATAGCTACCATGTGATTTATTTAAGAAATAATTCAGAGAGACTCCAATTTATCATTATTTCACACAGGATTGGCAATAAATGTCCTTTTTACCCCTTGTTAAAATAAAAAATGCCACATAGATGGCAATTCCGATGTAAACAGTGGTATAAACTGGAGTCCCTGTGAATTATTTTGATTTTAAAAGTTCAATTCCAGTAAATTGAATTGATGAGACCTTAATTAAGTTCTTTATAACTTTCACCATATTTTGGTTTTTGAGTAATTGATGGTCACAAACAAAACTTTACACTTCAGAATCAGAAAGTTGTGTTTGTTAGGCATGATGTTACTGGGCAATGGTAGCCTTTTTTCATGCCATCAAAATGGCAAAATAGTCTTTTGTGGTGAGAGTAAGTTATTTCTTTGTCACATGCTGCTCATATACTTTTCACTTTTTACACCTTTTTGGTCTAAAAGCAATTTGAGCCTGTCGTATCAGAATAAATCTTTAAGTCACATTTATTCATATAAGATACTGAAAAAAGTTTTATTTCTATTTTAGCTGATACATTGACTTACTCTATAACAAGTGGTAATACAGATGGTGTGTTTAGTATCAGAGGAAAAACTGGAGATATATATGTAGCCAGAGACTTAGATTTTGAAACTATGTCTCATGTAAGTAATTATATACAAATGTGAAACCATGTCTCATTTAAGTAATTGTTCACGAATGTGAAACAATATCTCATGTAAGTAATTGTTCACAAATGTGAAACCATGTCTCGTGTAAGTAATCATTCACAAATGTGAAACCTTGTCTCATGTAAGTAATTATTCACAAATGTGAAACCATGTCTCATGTAAGTAATTGTTCACAAATGTGAAACAATGTCTCATGTAAGTAATTGTTCACAAATGTGAAACCATGTCACATGTAAGTTATCATTCACAAATGTGAAACCATGTCTTATGTAAGTAATTGTTCACAAATGAAACAATGTCTCATGTAAGTAATTATTCACAAATGTGAAACCATGTCACATGTAAGTTATTATTTACAAATGTGAAACCATGTCTTATGTAAGTAATTATTTACAAATGTGAAACCATGTCTCATGTAAGTAATTATTTACAAATGTGAAACCATGTCTCATATAAGTAATTATTTACAAAATTATGTAAAACTATGTCCGTCACAAAGTTTGTGGATGCCAATTCTCCTACATCTATCATCAGATTTCAAACAAACTTCACAGGATTTTTCCTTTCATGTCTAGTTGTGCATATCGTCTCACTGGATTGATGGGCAAATTTTTGTTGGAGTTATGCACCTTTTTGACCTAGAATTTTGCAAAATTAAGTTGGTGAACGCCAATTCTCGTACATCTTTCACGGGATTTCAACCAAACTTTACAAGATTGTTGACCATCATGCCTAGTTGTGCATTGTCTTGCCGAATTGATCGGCCAGTTTCTTTTGGAGTTATGCCCCATTTTAACATAGATTTTGATCAATTAAGTTTGTGGAAAGTAATTCTTCCAAATCTTTTATTGGATCAACCAAGCTTTAATGGTTTGTTGATTTCATGCCTAGTTGTGCATATTTTCTGGCTGTATTGAACAGCCAATATTTGTTGGAGTTATATAGGGGAGACATTCCTTTTTGTGTCAAAAACACACTTCTAGTTAAATTTGTATTTCGTGTTAAGGGGAAATAATTATCAGGTACATGTATGTCAAAACAATATAAGGTAAAACAATTTTATATATTCAGAATTCAATAATTATTCAGATATGTTTCATATATATTATATTAAAGTATGATAACAAAAATTAGAAATTATTAAACAGATTTTGAAATCTAGATTACCATAAGAGTTGATGTACATTGCTGAAAACGGGCAGATTAGAAATATTAAGGGCTGTTTAAAGTTTGTTTACTGATCCTTTCCATGTGTTCACATCATACCAAATAACTAATCTTATACTCTTTAATGGTGGTTTCTGAAATTAACAGAATGAAATATAGAAATTGTGTGAGGGTGCATCAAGGGGAAGATAATTGATGACTTTTGAATCACTTAGGGAATATTGTTAACCTTGTCGATCAGTCTGTTTGGCATGGGAAATGTCTCATAAACACATAAATGCATGCTATTTTGAGTATATATTTTATTTTGCAGAAGTTTACGTTGACTATAACAGTGAGTGACAGTTTCTATACAAACACTACAACAGTGATTCTACATGTACAAGATGTTAATGACAATCCACCAGAGTTTTCTAAGTCGGAGTATGTTATAACTGATGTTGTTGAGGAAGAGACCCCATCAGGAGGAGGGAGATTCCTTGTCCAGGTATACTTACTGAAATTGTTGTGAGGGTAGAATAATCATATTAAAATCTGCAGATTGGTGCAAGGGTATGTGTGAAAATCTGATCAGAGTCTGACCAAATCCAAATACTTATGTAATAGCCTATTGAACCACCAGTCCTAAACAGAAAATGACCAAGTCAATGAAATACAGTTTTAAAGTGTACAATACTACATCTAATAAAAACAACTCAAATCAGATTTGTTAATTTCAACAAATTCTAGCTTTGCCAACTTATTCATCGGAAATAAGGAAAAACATGCAAACATTTGGTAAACAAGTGATGTCGAGCATGAAAATACATCTAAAAACTGTTATGCCAAGCTGACTCTGTAAATCATATGGATTGTGTCCTTATTTACTTAGCTTTTCACATGTAAGACTAGTGTCATGCTTAATTTTTATAACTTCTTAAATCACATTTAATTAATGTATCAATGTTATATTTTTAGGTCAGTGCTAGTGACAAGGACACAGCTAGAACAAATGACTTTGTATATAGTATCAGTAGTGATGACAACAAGCCTGGAGATCCTACGTTTTCTGTTGAACCGAAAACTGGACGTATCTTTTTACTGAAATCATTAGACAGAGATCTACCTAATGGTAGAGCTGAATACCAGTTCAATGTATTAGTAGTAGATGAACCAAATTCTGCCCAGTCTCTGATTGGTTATGCCTATGTAAAGGTCAAACCTATAGACATCAATGACAACAGACCAGAATTTACGGAACAGTTAACAGGATATGTACCAGAAAATTCAGCTAAAGGTAAATATGATAACTATATTCGATGTTCAGGAAAATAAGTAACTATTTTGTGTTATATTGCCAATGTTTAAGGAGAATTTATTTTCTCAAGTATGGATTGTTAGTGAGTCTTCTTGACATACTTTTAAAGGATTAAAAAAACAACATTATTTTTGTTATTATAAAATTGATACATCATGAAAGTTAATTTTCATTAAGTGCAACTAGAAAAAATATTAGGATTATGTCATATTTGATTGTGCCAGATGTTTATAAAGATTCTTGCTTGTAATCAAATGGTTTTTGGATAATGTTTCTGTAAGATTGGTTTATGAGTGTACAATGTAATTAAAGAATGTGTTTTTGTGGGGACTTTTCTAATTTATGATAGATTTATGACAAATTTTACCAACTGATTAATAGATTTTAGAGACAATGTATTCGGTATGTATAGTGTTGTACAAAGCTTTTATCACATTTTTTTTTCACTTTGATTTTATTCCCATGAAAATTTTTTTTCAGTATAATTTGCACAGTTGAAGGTGTTGTGTGAATCTAATTTGCCACATTTAAAGTTGTGTTTTCATTTGCTTTAAACATTACATGTACACCATTTTGCTTTCTTTTGATTTATTATAAATGTCATTATTCTTACATATTTGATTTTATTGAGAAAGACATCTTCTAAAAGCACATCACAACATTTCAATTAGGTATTGAGGAATGTAAAATTCAGTAGTTAATTTGAACTGACTTCATATTGAAAATATTAATTTTATGTGAATTGTATATTTTGGAGGAAAAAATTCTAGTTTAGCTAAAGTTTTACTGTTCAGTTTGGAAAAAAGTTCATTGGATGTTTTCACTTTCATAAGCATTTTACAGTTAATAATTAAAAGTGAATGCTGCAAGATATAGGAATTGTTTGTTTTGTTTTTCCATTCTTCTGCCCAAATTTAATCGCCTTTCCCTAAACCATGAAACCTGCAAACAATGATAGCATAATGATACATATGCAAACAATATTTTTCCTCTCTTCACACTAGAATAATATATAATACTTTATAATTGGGATTTCACTCAAACTGTGTGGTCTTGCAAAGAAGATTTGAACTTTTAGAAATTGAATGATTTATTTTTAAACCAACAGAAAATTCATGTTATTATGATTGATGCATTTTTTATCGTATTCAATGTGTTTTGATGTATATTGATTGTTGAATAAGTCTATTAAAAAGACAAAAGTGAAGGGATTACTTCATGATCATTGTTATTGATGAAAGAGTAGTAAATTTAGTACTGAACGACAAAATAACTTGGAATTTTAGCAACTGAAACAGAAGATGTAATGATTAAGGCTGACATAGTATTTAAATTTTGGAACCCTTACTAATTTGGAATTGATGACCTATATGCTTGTCATGAACTTGTTAATTGTATCAAATTGTAAAATAATATTTGCAGACTCGGAAATTTGACTAATGGATGCTTAGAATTTCTCCTCTATGATTATTTTAAACTCAAATTTTCATGCCATGATTCAAATCTGTTTTTAGTCCATTTCCTACCTATAAACATAATGTACATTTGTATATGTACAAGAGTTATTTGCATTGGATATATATTTTTATGCCCCCAGATTGAGGATCAGGGGGCATATTGTTTTTGTCCTTTTTGTCGGGGTGTCTGTCTGTGCATCCGAAACTTTAACCTTTGCTATAACTTTTGAACTATTAAAGATATAATTATCAAACTTGGCAAGTGTATATATAGACCATAAATATACAAAAAAAATCAGGTCAAAGGTCAAGGTCACAGGGGTCAAAATTTAAAAGTCATAGATTCCATTTTCATATGTTTTGTATGTAAAAAAGATAACTATAACCAAAATGTTAAGATTCCATTTTCAAATTTATTAAACTACAAAACAGGTGCTGGGGCATATATAGTGTTTCACAAACACATCTTGTTTTGCTTTAACATAATATTTAGTTTCCATGCTTTTTGTGTACAAAATAAGTTTAGACATCTATATACAATGTATACATGCTGTAAGTATTACAGATTCAAATTTATTTACTGCTACGCTGTAATATTGAGCTTGTTTTGCCTGCTATGTATTTACCAATATCGGACAAAATTGATGACTATTTTATTATCATGGAATTTTATGTTTTCAGGCAAGAATGTCATGACAGTGAGAGCTAATGATGTAGATTATGGTAGAAATGGTACAGTACATTATATGATTGCCAGTGTTAACCGACCAGTTGATGAGACCACAGGGATGAGCTTATTTTTAATTGATTCTGAAACAGGATTAATAACATCAAACACAAATAAGTTGGACAGAGAAACCTTGGATCGTTACTATCTCCCAGTTGTTGCCTATGACAATGGTGTCAATTCTCAGAGTTCTACAGCCACTGTTACTATCATTGTAACAGATGAGAATGACGAAAGACCAAAATTCTTGCAGAAGATTTACCGTGTAAACTTATCTGAGAGTCAGGAAACTGGTCCAGTAATTTCTGTGTCCGCTACAGATGATGATATAAATGAGAATGCCAAGTTAGTCTACTCCATTGAGAATGATCTAAAATACTTTTCTATAAAAACTCTACCATCAAATGCAGGTGTGATAACCGTTTACCAGGTTAGTACAGATAGTTTGATGCCAGCCTACAAAAACAATATTTTGGAAAGTAAAGAAAATGTACTAGCCAATGTCAGAGCATCTCTTGTTATGTCCTTTATCTGATTTTTCTGTTGGACCTTATGGGTTGACATCCCAAATTATATTACTTTTCAATGTAAACACTTGTGTTGCAATCTTTTAAAGAATTTGTTGAATCAAACAGAAGAAAATGTACCGTAATTTAAATGAGTTTATAAGGTTTTTGAATATGTTGTATAAAATTTTTTCTGTTTTGCCAGATTCCCAGATATTAACCTTTTCTGTCTCCATGTATTTTTCCAAATTTCTAACTTTAGATCTTTACTCCTGAAACTAACACTCAAATAGATTTAAATTATTGATTATATCTCATTCCTTCTACAAAGAAAGTTTAGAGGGGTACAATCACCATGTTTGTTTACCTGACTTTATCCATTCATTTTTTTTCATGGAATAGTTCAATGCTAATTATATCTGAAAAAGTTAATCATAATATCCTACATTTTTATAGCCAGTGGATTATGAAGACAAAAATCAGCGTTTCTTCAACTTGACAGTAAAAGCAAGAGATTCCAATCCAAATCACTTTGACATCGCCCATGTAGAGATTACAGTTACAGATGCTAATGATGAAAAACCAGAATTCAAGAAAAAGGTGGAAGTTATTACTGAAGATGAAAATATTCCAGAAAATTCACTTCTACATGTCTTCACGGCCTTTGATAAGGATAGTCCACCAAATAATGAATTTACGTAAGTTTATATGTTATGTGTAGATTAGAATTTATTTGGAGTATGCAGTAGTAAGAAAAATCATGAATGTTAAAGTTGAATTGATATGCATATACAAAGGACCTGGTAAAATTTCATTCAGAATTCTTAAAAAACGAAGGGAGCCCAAAAATAAGGTTTCTCTAAGTCTTTTTGACGAACTGCAACAAGCACATTTTTCCAACTTTTGATTAGCTCTACACATGTATCATTGAAAGATCTAGTTCTAAAATGCTTCTTTAACTTGTATATTACTGTGGACAGTGGGGATAATATTTCTAAATCCACACCCAAATTAATGTAAATCTGGTACAATGGAGGGGGGGAGAATGATACTTATACAAGTAAAACCATTATTCATTATCAAAGTTGAATTTAACCTGAACATACTGAATGTTCAAGTCAGGTATATAACAGAATAAGCAACGCCAATGTAAAGAAGCTGAGTGTTATACATATAATTTGTACTTGTACCTTTATTTTTCATTCAGATTTTCCATAGCTGATCATGGTGACAGATTCTATGTGGAACAGAGAGGTCTGAATTGCCTGGTTAAAATTCAGTCTGGACTGGATGGTCAAACGTTGGACAGAGAGACTAGTGAACAATATACTGTGGAAATATTAGCCATTGATAAAGGTTTGTAACTTGAAGAATTATAGCTGTTGCTAAACTAAACTGCTAAAATAATTGTCAAAAAGATAAGGTTTTTAAACTGATTTGAAATTATCCATGTTATATATATGTGGTAGATGGTAACCTTGCTTGTTATTGTCGTTACAGGTATACCCCCACAAACAGGAACAGCAACTCTGTACATCAATGTCAATGACTTGAATGACGAGGCTCCAACATTTGCCAAGCCATACCGTCCTGTAGTAATGGAGGATGAAGATCCACCGCAACATGTTATTACATTCAGTGCTATAGATAGAGATACCAAGAAATTTGGACCACCATTTAAATTTGAGTTACCTCCCTGTGACGAGTATGATCTCTGTACTGGGGATAATGATCTTGTATTTAGTTTGGAATATATCCCAAGTAAGTGTTTAATATTTTGTATGGATTGATCATGCATTCATAACAATGTATTATTTAAATGTTGATAGTTTCCAAACAAGTTGACATATACAAGAATTCAGAAAAAATGTCCATATTTATTCATGAAGAGTAATAATATATTCGTTTGGCTCATTGTTTTATGTTGCATGTTTAATTCTTTTCCTTGTTAGGATAATAAAAAATGTCCAATTTAGAAGTTTTTCTTGTTTGAATGTAAAAATGTTTTTGAGGTCATGTTAGATTGCAGTTGATGTGTTGTCAGTTACTGTAGACTATAAAAATCTAACACGAGGGTCAGACAGAAAAATCGCTAGAAATCTTACCCGAGGGTGTCTGAGATTTTTTTGTCTGACCCTCTCACTGGTGTTTGATTATTTTTCTCCCCCTCAGCATCCAAAAAATCAAACAAATCACCTTTGAAGCACCATTGTTGACATGAGTGAATTACTTCCCTTTTCACAACGTCATAAAGCATGGAGCATGCGTCCGAGTCCGGGGTTATATCAGTGCCGACGATTTAGGCATTTATGATGTGTTTTAAAATCGAATTTTATCATTCTTAGGTAGTCAATATACTATTTAATACTTTTAATTATATAAACTTCGATCCGTGTGGACTAAGCTGGGTATGATATTATATATGATATAAAAACTGTGTAAGACAGAAAAATCTTGCACTGGAAATCAATGGATTCCCAGGTCCGAAATGGGAGAAACTTTATTTCTCTAATTTCTAGCAAATTTAACCAACGCCTGACCGATGTGATAAAAATATTTCTCGTCACTAGTGAGAGAACAACTCGCGTGGAATTTCCCGCCAAATCTATTCGGAACATAATCCTCGGTGTTTTACATTATGTCATTAGAGAAACATTTTCAACAACTTAAACACGTTAATTATGAAATTTCTCACATCTTGTTAAATAAATTTTCAAATGTTTAAAAACTCGGCAAGCCTCGTTTTCAAACATTTGCAAAATTTATTTAACTTGATGTGAGAAATTTCATAATCAACTTAGTTCTCGTTGTAGAAACTATATTTCTATAATTTCTGCCCTGTTTTCACGTTTCCTGGGCAGTTGGAGAAATATGTTTCTCCTCTCTAGAGAGAATGTTGTTCTCAGCAAGTGATTGGGTGAAATTCAATTATGACGTCAAATATGTATGCCGTTTTCCGACTTTACCATTGTGACGTCATAGAAAAAGGCGACCATGCCTGATGACGTCAAGCTCAAAGAACACATTTATTTCGGATCATCAGAAAAGGGGGGTCATGTTTTTGTCCAAAATCTCCTTGAAATCATTAGAGAAATAAAATCCACAACCGTAGCTCGTGAGAAACGACATTTCTACACTCTCGATAGTTAAATTTTCAAATATTTTAAACGCTCGGCAAGCCTCGTTAAGCCTTGTTAAGATGTTAGTTACTTGTTTTGATTAGAATTATACAAAGTTTTCTGTCATCTAAGTGTCTCTGGATCATCTAGGTGTCTCTGGATCATCTACGTGTCTCTGGATATGTTTGACACCACCTGGTAACAAATTGTTGTCACTTTTCTCCAACTACTGACAAATATTTAGTATCTTCATAATACACATTTTGTATCTTTACTATTCTTCAAGGACAGTAAATTTTATTTACAGAAAAATCAACTGACCTATATCTTTATAATTCAAGGTTAAATTTCTTTCACTGAGCAACTTCATTTTCCTTTCCCATCACATATCAGAAAAGACTGTCCTTGTGTTTTATGACCTGATAATACATTGCTCCACTAACATAAGATAGCATTCATTTTTTATCAACAGGTGGTGATGGTGGAAACGGCACTGGTAAAGTTACAGCATTAAAAAAATTTTTCCGTGAAGAGAAGAAATTCTATCATCTGCCGATCATTATGAAGGATATGGGAGGTGGAGATAATCCGTTATCCAGGACAGGAACTAGTACACTAACAATAGAGATAGGAGATAAAAATAACAATCAACATTATGATGGATTCAAGGAAATATTTGTATACAACTATAAAGGTACAGTTTGGTTAACATTATATAAAGTCTAGCATTTAAATGAACTTTTGGTTTCCCCAGACTTGTTCATAGTAAAGTAATTCAGTTTGTTTTCCATACTTTCCTGTAGTGTTTGGTGTTTTAAAGACTTTCAAACCTAAGTATTCCAGTGATCGTGTATAATTTGACACAATTTTGTGTCAATGTGAGATACATGTATATCAAGAAATAAATAACAACACAAAATACTAAACTGTTCTTTAATTACAGACATCAAAAGTTTTCCAGATTTCCTGATTTTGATCCTTTTCATCACTATGTATTCCTTTACAAACCAAAAGCATGTCAAAATTTTCTGGGTGTCACTTGCTTAACTTTCACCCTTGTAATCATAAAACAGTTGAAGCCTGTTAATTTATGAAATTTATAATAAAAAAAAAAACACCTTTGAAAGATATCAATATTATGTGTATCAGGTTGAGTACATGCTCCATTTGAAAGTTTGATTATTCGATGCATTTGTTAAATTATTTATTAATTGATTATACAGAGATTTGCGCAATTACATATCTTATCATTAAGTCTAGTTTTTTTAGTTTATAAAGCAGGACATGAACTGACAATCCAAGGCGATTTAAATGTAAAAATGATTTGTATTGTCATTACAATGTCTCACATATGAATTTTTCAGGATTATTTGGATATATTATTATTGGAAGAGCTAATGCCAATGATTTGGATGACTATGACCATAAAGACAAGTCCTATGAATTCATCGGACCCAAAAGTTTACTTAGTTTTTTTAGGTAAGAAATTTTTTTTGCTACAAAAATTTAATTTCACTGATAATAACAATTTTGAATGTCTTAATCGTTTTACAGGGAACTTTCTGAGTTCCAATTTGAATTGACTATTACATTTAGGGGCAGGATGGCTGAGTTGTTCAGGCATTGGACTTTCAGCCACTGCAAGTGTCAAGGATTCAAGGGGCCTATCTTAGCTCAGAGTTTAATCAGTTTTCCAGCTTTGAACTTCCTCCACAAGCCATGCCACCATGCCAGAAGCTCACAGTTGCTAAAACAGTTGTAAATTTTGTCGACTGTGTTAAAAGCTTGTATAGAAAAAGAAGGGAAACGGGGAATGTGTCAATGTTTCTAGTTGACTTTATTACAGGTGAATGCTTGTAATTTCTGACGTTAAGTAAAGCTTACATTTACCTTTTTGACATGATGACAATTGAAACCCATACGAGGATAGATGTAGTTGATAAAATTTCCTGTCTTTGTTGTGATGTAATATTGCATACTGTAAACTGGGAAATTTTTGCGGCAGTTTTATTTTAGCGATTTCCGCATTAGGAACGGAAGCGCAAAAATAAAACAGTGTGAATATACTTGTCTATTATTGAAGTCAATGGTGAACAATTTAGCAGCGCGAATTCAAAACTGCACGAACTAAAATCCTGCCAATTTACCGCGAAGTAAAGACTGCGCGAAAATTTCCCGGTTTACAGTATCAAAATGCTGACAAGGCATTTGAGGTTATATTCTTTATAACCTACATTTAACAATATAATAACCATGGAATTTCTACATTACCTTTGTAGTGTTGACAGGCATGATGGAATGATTACTATGAAGAATGGGGTACCAGGAGGGGTGTTCGAATTTAAAGTTTTGGTCCATGATCGTGTTGTGTTTTACAAGAAAAATGCTACAGCAACCATTAGAGTAACAGTGAAAGAAATATCTGATAATGCTGTGTATAGCTCTGGGTCGCTGAGACTTAAAGGTATGGTAAGATAAGGATAAAGTGATATTTAGTAGCATTAAAGCAGTTATTTGCCTTTAACATTGAGCTTCTACTTCATACCTTACAGCAAGCTGAAAATGTCTCCAGCATAGGTATTCTTTATTTTATATTCATTAAGGCTACAACTATCAGAATTGCCTATGGAGTAAATTGTCAACAGAATTCAAAAATGGGTAAAGTTTTCTTATGGACAGTGTCATCCTATCAATTAAGTACTCAATTAATTTACTCTTTTTGTTGAATGCATTTCATAGGAAAAAATGACCAGTATACTGTTCATGGTGAAAGGTAGTACATGTATAACAAAATATTTTCTGTTGCATTTTTCTCATAAACCATTTAAGTCAATTTCCTTATACTTAGAATAGGGAACTTAAGCAAAACAGTTTTCAAATCTGCTGTATATTCACTTACTAGTTTTTTCTAGAAGATTTTCCACTATGTTTGGAATAACACAATTAAAGTTAAAGAAAATTTTAAAGACAATGAAGTTTGTATAAAACACATGTATTTTAGGTATAACAGCAGAACAGTTTGTAGAGAAACCTGAGAAACATCGCAGACCTGATACAGAAAGTTATTATGAGAAATTCCAACATAAATTGGCAGAGAAATTGGGTGTAAATAAAGAAAATGTTGATTTATTTAGTGTGATGTATAATAAGTCAACAGAATATTTGGATATAAGATATGCTGCTCATGGATCACCATGGTATCCAGCCAGTAAAATTGATGGTATAGTCTTACAGTATAAAAAGGAGGTATGTTAGTATTTGTGACCATTCTGATTATTCATGTCAACATACCTGCCAACTTTCACGATTTTGGCGTGATCTACAAGACTTTAACCTTCTGTCACGATGTCACGATCGTGAAACAAAAATTTGGCATAAAACACGATTTTGAAGAAATTCGCACGAAAAAATGTTTGTTCACACGATTTTGGTTGTTGAAAGGGAGATAATCCAAATTCTCGAAAGGGAGTTAACCATATTCTCGATATTAGCCAATCAGAATCGGGTTTACATCTATCATGCGGTATTGGAGTGAAAAACAGCTGATTGGGCCGGCATGTAAACAATCGTAAATATGACGAGTTTTGTTGATTTTTTTTTGATTTTAAGGCTTCGGTGACATAAATAAAGTTATGTAACTGGATGGACCACCGGCAATCATAGTGAACAGTTCTTGAGTTATGAATCAAGGTTCACAATCCCTGATACAATGACTGAACAAGCTGCAAGCACCACACTTGACAGTTACGTGGTTGGCTATGCCAGTGACTAGGTCGTTGCAAGTTCCCCGTTCTGCAGAGTTTGCATAGTTGAACTGAGTAGCCTTCACGACGTTAACAAACATATTGGTACTGTAATGCAAGAAAGGTCACTCAAACTCTTTTGACTGAATCAGAAAAGGCAAAAAATATTTAAAAAATGTAATGCTTGCTTTATTTATAGAAGAATGGAATAAAAGGAGAAATGCAGTAAATGTACATCAGACAAATAATAAAGGAGAGAGAGAATGGTTTCATTAACAAGCTTACAATCTTTACTTTTCCCCAAAACAGTCAACTCTTAAATTCAAATAAGAGCAACGTAATGGTGAACAGCAAGCACTGCTTTTTGTTTCCCTTTAAAACTAAAATAAAATTTAACAGAACATAAAACACAAATCGTCCAAAAACAGTTCACAACTGATTTATTTGACCAAAAATATTTAAGAACCAACAGAAATGCCCAAAAACACAAATAAAGAGGAATGTCTTGCCTCCCTCAATAAAAAGTAATATCTTCTATAACACCTAGATAATTGTATTTGATAATCAAGTATTAGACAAAAAACTTCGCGCAAAATGCCGCAAACTCTCACACGACTGAAAAGGAAGGTCGTGCATAAAAACCCCCATGGAGATTTTCAAAAGTTGGCAGGTATGTGTCAATATTACAGGAAAAAAATCACATCAAACTAACTTGGGCAAATTTTGAATACAGTCCTATTTTGACGTCTTCCTCTATAACTAGAAGTTGTTCAAGATGATAATTCTTAACCATACTGATACAAGATATGTACAAACAAAAACATTGTCACCGATTGCCTCTGTTAATGAACAATGATATTGCACATTATTCTATTTTGATAATTTGAACCTGTGTCTAGAGGGACAGTTGTTTTTTTATGCCCCCGCAACTAAAAGTTGGGGGCGAATTGTTTTACCCTTGTCTGTCCATTCGTCCATCCTTCCGTTCGTCCCTCTGTCTGTATGAATAAAAAAAAACAAACTTTTGATGTTTTTTAGACACTTTGCAAGCAAATTCCAACTACTTCAAAGGAATCTAACTTACAACAGGTAGACGTAAACACTCACCTCATTTTGAATTTTCAAAATAACTGCTGATGCCATGGAAACTAAAAAAAGGCGGGGAAATTTAAAGTGTCTAAAATTTGATGAAACTCTACTTGAAGGTTGTCTAGCACCCATAGAAATGATTTTTGGGCTCAGAATTTTCAAAATAGCTGCAGTTGCCATGGAAACTTAAAAAGGGGGAGAAAGTAAAAAATGCCTCAAATTGGATAATACATTACAGAAAGGTTACCTCCCATGAATAGAAATGATTTTAGGGCTTACCACATGGAACTATGGTCACTGATAGAAATTTTAAAAGGGAGATTATTCAACTGTATATTTTCTGGAAAAACAGGGAGGTATTTCATCATGTCCATACTTGTATCCACACCTGTATTGTATCCACACACCCTTAAAGTTGCACTTACCCGTTCAGTAAGCAGGGGCATAATTGGTTGCCATTTGGTAACAGCTCTAGTTGTTGACATAGTACTTAACTTTATTATACCCCCCGCAAACAAACGCAAACGAAGTTTAGGGGGGTATATAGGAATCACCCTGTCTGTCTGTCCGTCCGTCTGTCTGTCCGTCTGTCCGTCTGTCCGTCTGTCCACACTTCTTGTAAGCGCAACTCCTCTTAAACCACATGAAGGATATTGATGAAACTTTACACAAAGGAAGGACACTATA
>MJUU01071898.1:74232-88957 GCA_002080025.1 Modiolus philippinarum
ATTACAGGTTAGCATGTAGGATCAAAGTTTGCGAACTTTCTACCTTTGTTAGATCAGCCTAAGAATGTGTATTGATCCATGTAGTTAAATGTCCAACATGCCTAAGGCAAAATTCACACCTTGATGAAGGGATTATAGACCTTTTCATAATTTAATTGCATGATTACAATGTTACCTTTGTAAAATAAAGTTATCTTATTTATTTCTAGGTGAAAATTATATTTCTGAGTGATAAAGGTGTCAGTCTGTCTGTCTGTCCGTTAAAAACTCTATAGAGCTTAGGTTGTTTGTTATATTTACATGCCAACTCAAATAAAACTTATTTATAATTATTATTATTTATTGCCTGTCTGTCTGTTAGTCACAATTTTATGCAGTTTTTATATAGATGTAAGTTTTCATATTTGGTTTCTAAATCTGCTAAATGACTAGATATAATTTGCCTCTCCTGGTATGTAGTGCTATTATTTACTATTAACAAATTCTTTTGGTTCAATAGATTCATTGATCTTGACTATGTAAAGTATATTTGCCACCGTTGATTTCTGATATTTCTAATAGCTATAATGGGGATGAAGTACTTAGATTCATACATTGCACTTGTGTGCAAGCTAAGGAAAACATATTTCCATGAAGTTAAATATGCTTACTAATATGGTTGTCTTTCTGATACAATCTGGAATAGTCTATAATTTACCTGGAGGTGTGACTCTCAAGCTTGACTGACCAGAGTCATTTAAATATGGTTTCTAATTGGACAGCTGAGTTTGTTATTCAAAGCAATACACACTCATAGGTAAACCAAACAATGAACCAAACTTAGCTAGCAAACTAGGTAATTTGTTTACAACATGCTAAGCCAAATCAGCTTTAATATTTTGCATGAATTCATAACAATGAATTATTTAAATGTCGATAGTTTCCAAACAAGTGAACATATACAAGAATTCAGAAAAAATGGCCATATTTATTCATGAAGACGAAGAGTAATAATATATTCGTTTGGCTCTTTGTTTTATGTTGCATGTTTAATTCTTTTCTTTGAAAGGATAATAAAAAATGTCCCATTTAAATTCTTTTCTTGTTTGAAGGTAAAAATGTTTTTGAGGTCATGTTAGATTACAGTTGATGTGTTGTCAGTGACTGTAGACTATAAGAATCTAACACCAGGGTGAGTGCGAGACAGAAAAATCTCAGACACCCAAGGGTATGATTTCAAGCACTCTGACAAAGCTTGCTGAGTCCGAGACGCTAGAAATCTTACCCGAGGGTGTCTGAGATTTTTTTTGTCTGACCCTCTCACTGGTATGACTGTGACTATTAACTGACTTCTATCTTTATAATTCAAGGTTAAATTTCTTTCACTTAGCAACTTCATTGTGTCGCCTGCTGTAAGCAGAGTTGACACATAGGGATTACTATCCGTCGTCTTGCGTCGTCGTCTGTCAGTTTTTGAATCCGCAACTCCTTCAAAACTACTGGTCCGATTCCAACCAAACTTTTAGGATATGTTGTTCACTTGGTGTAGTTGTGCACCTGATACTCGGAATTTAGATTTTACAAATTTTAGAGGTTCAATGAGCCAAAATTGCTCATTTGTGAGTCTGTCGATTTTTGAATCTGAAACTCCTTCAAAACTGCTGGCCAATTCCAACCAAACTTTCAGGATATGTTGTTCACCTGGTGTAGATGTGCACCTGATACTTAGAATTTTGATTTTACAGATTTAAGAGGCTCACTGAGCCAAAATTGCTCATTTGTAAGTCTGTCAGTTTTTTAATCCCCAACTCCTTTAAAACTGCTAGTCCAATTCCAACCAAACTTTCAGGATATTTTTTTCACCTGGTGTAGATGTGCACCTGATACTTAGAATTTTTATTTTACATATTTTAGAGGTTCACGGAGCCATAGTTGTTCATTCGTTATTCTGGTTAGTTAATCCTCAACTCAGTCATAGCTATAAGTCAGATTCCAACCAAACTGGCAGGATATGTTGTTCACCTAATGTTGTTGTGCATCTGGTATGTAATATTTGGAGGTTCACTGAGCCAAAATAGCTCATTTGTTAATTTAGTTTGTTAATGTGGTATTCTTTCAAAACTATAAGTCATATTCCAACCAACCTTTCAGAATTTGTTGATCACTTGATTTAATTGTGCACCTCATACTTACAATTTTGATTTTACTGATTTTAGAGGTTCACTTGGCAAAAAATGACTCGTTCTGTAGTGCAGGCGACACAAGTGTTCCATGGAACACCCATCAATTTTTTTCGTTTCCCACCACATATCAGAAATGACTGTCCTTGTGTTTTATGACCTGATAATACATTGCTCCACTAACATAAAATAACATTTATTTTTTATCAACAGGTGGTGATGGTGGAAACGGCACTGGTAAAGTTACAGCATTAAAGAAATTTTTCCGTGAAGAGAAGAAATTCTATCATCTGCCAATCATTATGAAGGATATGGGAGGTGGAGATAATCCGTTATCCAGGACGGGAACTAGTACACTAACCATAGAGATAGGAGATAAAAATAATAATCAACATTATGATGGATTCAAGGAAATATTTGTATACAACTATAAAGGTACAGTTTGGTTAAACTTAAATGAAGTCTAGTATTTAAGGTAATAGGTACATAAATAGCAAAGTTTCCGGATTTCGATGAAATTTTACATGCAAGTGCATCAAATAAGCTGAATTCAAAGGTGAAATAAAATCCGTTTAGCTCTTTTGATGTTTGAAATATGATTGATTGAAAAATAAATCAGTTATTGTGTCGCCTGCTGTAAGCAGAGTCGACACATAGGGATTGCTTACATCGTTGTCGTCCTGCGTTGTCTGTCAGTTTTTGAATCCGCAACTCCTTCAAAACTACAAGTCCGATTCCAACCAAACTTTCAGGATATGTTGTTCACTTGGTGTAGTTGTGCACCTGATACTTAGAATTTTGATTTTACACATTTTAGAGGTTCACAGAGCCAAATTTGCTCATTTGTGAGTCTATGGGTTTTTGAATCCTCAACTCCTTCAAAACTGTTAGTCCAATTCCAACCAAACTTTCAGGATATGTTGTTCACCGGTGTAGATATGCATCTGATACTTAGAATTTTGATTTTACAGATTTTAGAGGTTCGGAGCCAAAATTGCTCATTTGTGAGTCTGTGGGTTTTTGAATCCACAACTCCTTCAAAACTGGTTGTCCAATTCCAACCAAACTTTCAGGATATGTTGTTCACCTGGTGTAGATGTGCATCTGATACTTAAAATTTTGATTTTGCAGATTTTAGAGGTTCGGAGCCAAAATTGCTCATTTGTGAGTCTGTGGGTTTTTGAATCCATAACTCCTTCAAAATTGGTTGTCCAATTCCAACCAAACTTTCAGGATATGTTGTTCACCTGGTATAGTTGTGCACCTAATACTTACAATTTAGGTTTAACCAATTTTAGAGGTTCACATAGCCAAAAATGCTTATTTGTTAATCTGAAACTCCAGCACAACTATAGGTCTGATTCCAACGAAACTTGCTGTATATGTTGTTCACCAGATGTAGTTATGCAACTGAGCTCAACTCTATCACAACTATAAGTCAGATTCAATTCAAACTTGCAAGATATGTTGTTCACCTGATCTTATTGTGCATCTGATATGTAATATTTTGATTTTACAGATTTTAGAGGTTCACCGAGCCAAAACAGCTCATTTGTTAATTAGTTTGTTAATGTGGAACTCCTTCAAAACTATAAGTCATATTCCAACCAACCTTTCAGATTATGTTGATCACTTGATGTAATTGTGCACCTGATACTTAAAATTTTGATTTTTTAGATTTTAGAGATTCACTGGGCCAAAAACGGATCTTCTTTTGTGCAGGCGACACAAGTGTTCCATGGAACACCCATCAATTTTGTTGTTTTCTTATAGAATCCATGTAAAACATACAGAAAAATAATATATTAGTCGTCTTTAAACTGCGCGTTTATGAAAAAGTATCCTACATTTTTTCTACAATTGGATATGTTTTAAACAATGAAATTCCCATTTTAACGGTGTAAATTTTATATAAGGTCACCGAATTAATTTCGCCAGTATAAATAGTTGAGCATAGATTAGGCATGCCAAAAATAATTTTTTCGATAAAACCTGCCGTCAAAATAGCGACGTCGTGGATAAAAGTTTTGATTTTAGGCATGATTTGAGAGATGAACATCTATTCAGCGATCTATACCATGAAAATGAACTTGGTGACCCTATAAAAAAATTATATCTATGAAACAGAAATTTCTTTGGCAACATAATATCAATTTTTCGGAAAAATTGTAGGATATAGTTTGAAACGACGATAATTTAAAGTGAAAATTAAAATTATTTTACGCTCATTCTAAAGCAAATTTATAACGTTCACCGGTAGAGGTGCTTATTTTCGTACCTCTCACCTTAAATGAACTTTTGGTTTCCCCAGACTTGTTCATAGTAAAGTAATTCAGTCTGTTTTTCATACTCTCTTGTAGTGTTTGGTGTTTTAAAGACTTTCAAATCTAAATATTCCAGTGATCCTGTATAATTTGACACAATTTTGTGTCCAATGTGAGATATATCAAGAAATAAATAACAACACAAATACTAAACTTTTCTATAATTACATGCATGAAAAGTTCTCAAGAATATTCCAGATTTCCTGATTTTGATCCTTTTCATCACTATGTTTTCCTTTACAAACCAAAAGCATGTCAAATATTTCTGGGTTTTATAATTTGGGTAACTTTCATCCATGTAATCATAAAACCAGTTGAAGCCTGTTTAAAAAAAAACACCTTTGAAAGATATCAATGTTATGTGTGATCAGGTTGATAACATTTTTCTATTGAAAGTTTTGATTATTCGGTGCATATGTAGAATTATTTATTGATTGATTATACTGAGGTGTGCACACGTACATGTCTCATCATTTAGTCTAGTTTCTTTAGTTAATAAAGCAGTGCATGAACTGACAATCCAAGGCGATTTAAATGTAAAAATGATTTGTATTGTCATTACAATGTTTCACATATGAATTTTTCAGGATTATTTGGATATATTATTATTGGAAGAGCTAATGCCAATGATTTGGATGACTATGACCATAAAGACAAGTCCTATAAATTCATTGGACCCGAAAGTTTACTCAGTTTTTTTAGGTAAGAAATTTATTGCTATAAAGTTGTGTGAAAATTTTATTTCACTGATAACAATTTGGAATGTCTTAGTCTTCTTATAGGGAACTTTATGAGTTCCAATTTGAATTGACTTACATTTAGAGGCAGGATGGCTGAGTTCTTCAGGCATTGGACTTTCAACCACTGCAAGTGTCACGGATTCATGGGCTTATCTTAGCTCAGAGGTTCATCGATTTTCCAGCTTTGAACTTCTGCTACAAGCCTTACCACCATGCCAGAAGCTCACAATTGTTAAACATATGTTGGTGTTAATAGCTTATATAGAGTTTATATTCATTGATGACTTTGTTGTAGGTTTTTATACGACTGCAAAAATTTTTGCGGTCGTATAATGGTATGGTGCTGTCGTCGTCATCGTCGTTGACGTTGTGGTTGTGGTTGTCGTCATCGTCGTCTGTAGACACTTTAGTTTTTGGTCAATAACTTAAGTTCCAGTAGATCAATCCTTATGAAATTTTAATATAATGTTCTTTGGTACAAAAGGAAGGCTTGGCTTAGTTTTGGTCATTGTGGCCCCACCTGTTTTTAAAAAAAAGGGCCAAAAAGGGTTAAATTGGGTGTTTTCACATGTTTGTCTGTAGAATCTTTATTATTAATCGGATTTTGATGGGGTTTCTTTCAGTGTGCTTCTGAGGAAATTTCCAATCTGCAGTATGCCAATGGAATTCATGTAGCATGTACCGCTCACGAGATAAATGGGGCCCAACAGGGGAAAATCTCCAAAAATTTTTTTTTTTATTTTAAGTCCGATTTTGATGCAGTTTTTTTTAATGGATTCCTTGTGAAAAATTAATATGGCGCTCAGCTATTAGATTTTTGATAACTGTTTCCTTTCCCAGCTATGAGGGGCCGAACGGGGCCAAAATTGCGAATTTGCAGATTATGTAGAATTTTTATTTTTCAACGGATTTCGATGGGATTTTTTTCTTTGGATTCCTCTTGATCTAAGCTTTCAGTTGTATGTCAAGGGATTTGGCGTAGTTCTTACCGTTTCCAAGCTACGAGGGGTCAAAGGGGCCAACATTGCAATTTTTCTAAATATGTCAAATCTTTATTTTTCATCAGATTTTGATGGGATTTTTTTCTTTGGATTCCTCTTGATCTAACCTTTCAGTAATATGCCAACAGATTTTGTGTAGGTCTTACCGTTTCCGAGCTACAAGGGGTCAAACGGGGCAAAAAATGCAATTTTTCACTTTCAACTACTTTTGTTGAAATTTCAGTGGTCGACATGCTGTGGTCGTATCATGCTGCGCTCGGCGTAGCCCTTTATTATACCTGTAATTTTCTACAGTAAATAAAGCTTACATTTACCTTTTTGACATGATGAGAAGTAAAAACCCATAGGAGGATAGATGTACATGTAGTTGATAAAATGTCCTGCCTTTGTTGTGATGAAATATTCCATATCAAAATGCCGACATAGCAATCTAAGCTATATTCATTATAACCTGCATTAAGCATGATAATAACCACAGAATTTCTACATTATCTCTTTAGTGTTGACAAGAAGGATGGAATGATTACTATGAAGAATGGGGTACCAGGAGGGGTATTCGAATTTAAAGTCTTGGTCCATGATCGTGTTGTGTTTTACAAGAAAAATGCCACAGCAACCATTAGAGTGACAGTGAAAGAAATATCTGATAATGCTGTGTATAGTTCTGGGTCGCTGAGACTTAAAGGTGTGGTAAGATAAGGATAAACTGATATCCAGTAGCATTAAGTCAGTTATTTGCATTTAATATTGTGCATCTACTTATTACCCTACACCAAGTTCACAATGTTTACAAACTCCAGTTTAGCTATTAGTCTTTATTTTATGTTTATTAAGGTTACAGCTGTCAGACTTGCAAATGGGGTAAATTTTCAACAGATTTCAAACATGAGTAAAGTTCTATTATGGACAATGTCATCCTATCAAAGATAGAAATAAAAGAAATCAACATGAAAAAATATTAAAAAAGTACTCTTTGTGTTGAAAGCATTTCATATAGGAAAAATGAACAGTATTGCATTTTTCTCATGAACCAATAAAGTCACCTTCCTTATACTAAGTATGAAGAACTTTATCAAGTAAAACAGTTTTGAATCTTCTGCATATCCACTTATCATTTGACCAATTAAGAATACACAGGTGACTATTAGTCTTTCTTGGAATATTTGACGATATGTTTTGAAAAACACAAAATTAAAGTTCAAATGCAAAGACCATTGGCTAAAGTTTAGTTTTCTGATATGAAATTTAAAATTTATCAAAGTTAAATTACATTTGTTTTTACCATCCAGCATAAAACCTTGGCAATTTTCATAGCACAAAATTTAGTATGAGAAAAGTGTAACCATTTAACACTAGCCTATCTATTCAAAACTTAAAAAGGACTTGCTGAATTCTCATCTCATGATGCACTGTGTTCTCTACAAGAACAAGATTTGGTGACCATCTTGTTAAACTTTTCAGAAAAGCTAATATGCACGTTATGTTCTCAAAAATAATTCTTAAAACTTGCTCCACTGACTAATTATACATGTTTCATATTTCCTTACTATTTAAAAGTGAATCATAATATCTCTTTGTATTATAATTGCATTTTTTAAAGACAATAATGTTTGTATAAAACACATGTATTTTAGGTATAACAGCAGAACAGTTTGTAGAGAAACCTGAGAAACATCGCAGACCTGATACAGAAAGTTATTATGAGAAATTCCAACGTAAACTGGCAGAGAAATTAGGTGTAAATAAAGAAAATGTTGATTTATTTAGTGTGATGTACAATAAGTCAACAGAATATTTGGATATAAGATATGCTGCTCATGGATCACCATGGTATCCAGCCAGTAAAATTGATGGTATAGTCTTACAGTATAAAAAGGAGGTATGTTGGTATATGCTCATGTGACCATTCTGATTATTTTTGTCAATACAACTGCAAAAAAGTTTGGGAAATTTTTAATAGAGTTCTATCTTGTGTACTTAAAAGTTATTCTATATAATTATTCTAAACCATCATTTGCAAGATTTGCAAAACAATGACATTGTCACCTATTGAATATGTTAATATACAATGTCATTGTACATTATTCTATTTTAATAGTTAGAAGTTTTGTCTGAGGGAACAGTTGTAATGGTTAACATTATACTTCATTTTGATAGTTTGAAGCTGTGTCTTCTGGAACAGTTGTTATGGTTAACATTGTACTTAACTTTATTTTGACATTTAGAAGCTTTGTCTGTTTGAACAGTTGTAATGGTTAATTTTTGTAGTTTGAAGCTGTATCTGGTGGTACAGTTAAGATTAAATTGTACATATATTTTGATAGTTTAAAGCTATGTCTGTTTGTACAGTTAAGGTTAACCTTGTACTTTTATTTTGATAGTTTGAAGCTGTGTCTGGTGGAACAATCGTGATGGTAAATGTTGATGAGTGCCTGAAGGAAATATGTGATAGTGGAGGTTGTCATAACAAGTTAGTGGTGGATGAAGATTCTCCTGTAATGATCAACACAAAAGGCAAATCATTTGTAGGAGTAGGTACGAAGATAGTACCAGAATGTTATTGTTCTGCCAAGACGTTTACAGAACCAATGAAATGTCTGCCTGATTATTGTTACAATGGAGGGACATGTTCAAAAGATGACTGGGGAGATTTAAGGTATACATTATTGGTGCTTTTCTTTTATTTTGTATTCCTTATTTTGTAATTAAACCCTACAATTTCATGCTGAGCTAAAAATTTAGATTTTATTGTACTCAAATATCATTGAACTTCAGTGAAATCTCTTGCAATTTGTAAGCATTTGTATATTAGCATTGTGCATATTCGTAAAAGATTATTCCAACAACAGTGTTTCAACTCCATAATCTGAATACTTAAAGCTCGTTATTTACGGAAGAAATAACTTCTTTGCAGTTGTACTTGTCCTTCTGGATTTAATGGCAAACGATGTCAACAGACTCATCATAGTTTTAATGGAGGATACACTGTATATCCACCATTACAGCAGTGTGAAGATAGTACTACCAGTATAGAATTCATCACGACAATATCTGATGGACTTCTATTCTACAATGGTCCAGTAGATAAGATTAGTCCGGACCATCCTAAAGATTTTATATCACTAGAATTAACAGATGGTTATCCAATACTATATATAAATCATGGAACTGGTACCCTAAAATTACAGCTGGATGGTAAAGGGAAGGATCAGATTACCAGGATGCAGCCATTGAATGATGGGTTCTGGCACCATATTGATATAAACAGAAAAGGGCAGGTAAAAAATTGGAGTATAAAAATGTGTCTTTAAAAGGAATGCATTCATGTTTTTTAGAGCACTTCAAATGAATATTCTATGCGCAATTAAGACCCTAATTTCTTGCTGCTCATTCCATGTTAAGTAGCCCTATGTACAATCAAAGAACATAAAATGCCATGCCTGGAAATTATTAAGGTATCGAAATCAGTAGTATTTTGATATTGACAAAAATCATGGGTACCTTACAAGAAATTTGGTTAATATTCAGTGTGCTTAAGATATTATGAGTGAAAAAAAAAGATCAAAATATAAAAACCTGGAAATAAAAAAGATAAAAAAAGAATGTAATGATAACAGTTTTTTATATGCATAAAAAAATAGTATGCATGTATTGATATTCTAACTTTTTCCTCCAGCATGTAACTATGATAGTGGATCACTGTTCATCGGCTATATCTGATAGTCGGACAGAAGCAGACAGGAAATCATGTGAAGTCAGTGGTTCAACCCTGGGACGTAATAAGTACCTGAATGTCAACACTGTACTACAGATGGGAGGACGATATAGTATACCAGATTATCCTGGCAGTATAACTAACAAACGATTTATTGGTTGTATCAGGAACTTCTACCATAATGGAGAGGTACATTTATTACTTTATACCAAAATCATTTGCTTATAACTTGGTTTATTTAAGTAACTTTGTGCTTGATGATTTTGAAAACTAGAATACCATATGCAAGGATGCACTTATTTGATTTGGTTGACAGTAGTAAAAAATTATAAAGTCTTCAGAAAAAAAAAACATTTTCATAGTAGTTGCCGTGAAAAATCTTGTCAGAACTGTTTCATTTTAAGCTGAGTTTTCACCTAGGAAGGTCAACATTATTACTATGTATATGAAAAAGTTTCTCTTCGAAAAATCTGATTTTAACATTGCAACCAATTCAATGCAGGGTTGATGCAAAATTAGCAAAGTTTGAGGAACTTTTTAATATACATGTATTAGGACACATGTTTTGTTGTACAACAATATCTGCAAATAAACCATGAATGAAAGCATCAGATGAGATAAAAACAGTCCCAAATAATGGATCCACAAGACGACTATTTGGGTAAAAATGTTTTATTGGAATGGAAAAGCTCCAATAAATCCATTATATTCAGGATATCTGTTTCTTAACAGTGAAAACTGTCAAATATGATTACAGTATGATTAACCTGTTGATTTTATGATTTATATGCCATACAATCGTCCTTAAATCATCTTATTTTCAGTTGTATGATTTTCACACCAGTAAAAACCATCCAGGGGAGAACCATCAGAATGGCTGTGGTAGAGAGGATACTGTTTGTGGTCATGATACTGTCAGTTCTGTGTCTAAGTGTGGAGAGTTTGGTACATGTGAAATGGTCAACTGGAACCAGAATGAAGTACACTGTGTGTGTAAGCCGGGGTACAGATCTGTCAACCAGTCCTCTAATAAATGTGAAATTGGTAAATGTTTATAAAGTATATTAATAAGAGAATCTGACTAGACACCTGCCATCTTTATGAGATCATGAGCATACGAGTACCGAAACGAATAGCTAACATATTAATTTGATCATATGTCTGGAAATATGGTAAAACAGAAATTACACAATAAAAGACAACAGAGATAGCATGGGCCCAGAAAATTACAAGACTTGACCAAGAAGTAGTGTGAACATGATAAATTACAAAATGTCTTACTTTTCAAAATATTTTGAATACTGTGTATACGTTCACAAACTAATACTGTGTATATGCACACAAACACTCTTTCACATTTTAAGTGCATGCATACTAATATATATGTTGATCTTGACTAGGGATGTCAACGAGTACTCGAATACTCGAGTATCACTCGGTAGGTACGAATATCGAGTACCTAATTAGTACTCGAATACTCGGCATTAAAACCATTCTCTTTGTTAATACGACTGCCTCCATATTTCAGAGCATTACGCTTTAAAACATAATAAACACGTTACTGCCACCTAGATAGACACTATTAATCAACATATATTAAACATCTAAAGAAACGTGTAATCAGTTTATGCTACTTAGAATTCAAAAAGCAAATATATCCCCAAATACTTTTTTGATCATGATAAATTTCTTACAAGCGATTTCTGTATTAACAAAAACAAAACTGTGTAAAAGCGAAACAGTTTTGAATTTTCAATTTCATTTTCTTAAAAAAAATAGTAAATAAGAAATGCCTTTTCACACCAAAATGCAAAAATGATGAAAAAGAATGAAAACGGAACCCTAAATGTCAAAACAAGTGTACGACATGGGCAGAAACGCTGAAAATAAAACAAACTTTGAACATACCAATCTTAGCAGACTTTTCTTTTCGTACACGTTAGAGCACATTTATTGCTGTTGCTTAAAATAAATTTTTATTTGAATATCTTCTTGCTTTATATCGACATTTCAAATTAAAATGATACATACGATGAATCGATTTAACTAAAATAATATATACATGCACCTTAGCAGCCAGATTGTTACCTTAAGACGCATTTGTGGCTCAATAGTTCTTTTGAATAAACAGGCTTCTAATATTTAAAAAGCCGAGAAATGTATACTTCGTGATAAAATAATATTCTTTACTGAAAATCTATTTGATTTAAACCGTGTCGTCCCCAGATGTTTATATAAGTGTTAATTATGATTTAAACAATTTAATTAATCAGAGAAGCGTGTTACTAAAGAAAAACAAGTTGTTAAGGGAAAACTTGTATATAATTTCGCTTTAATTGAATGTTGTTTAATCAAACCTTTGATCGGCTAAAATGGTACACAGTAATTGGTGCTCCTGTTATGGCACATGAGCAATATTGTAGTAACATATCATTGAATGATACGAATCTTGAAGTCAGGTATTTTGGGTTTCAAAAAATCAACGAGTACTCGAGTATACTCGAGTATTGAATCCGAGTACTCGAGTGGCATTTTTCATACATTTTGACATCCCTAATCTTGACTATAAAAAAAAATGAGATATTTTGGAAATATTGTTGATGCAACTAAGTTTCGAAAAACTTGAAAGAGGCAAAAAAAAATACATAAAAAGGTCACAAAACAACTTTCCTTAACTTCTTTTCAACTCTTATGGCCATTCAACATCAGAAATATGACACCACTTAAATGCTATATTTGGTGTAAAGGCATGAAAAAATGTAGATGAATTATAAGAAAATAAATAGAACACAATGTGTTTATTGCAGAAACAACAGTAAGAGATTTAGATGCTAAAGGTGGTTTCATGGCATGGGAGCTGAAAAACCCGTTCTTACAGAGCAGAAATAAACATCATTTAAGTTTACATGTACAGTTCCGTACCAGGGATGATGATGGAGGTGTACTGTTTCATCTTCCATCAACAGGGGACCAGTTTATTACTGTAGAGGTTAGAGATTATTGTTACTTTAATATGAACATTTCACTTGTTTTTGTAGACTATGAAATTTGATATACTGTGGAAACACTTTTATTTGTTGACATCAACTTTCGTGGTTTTCATGAATATCACTATTTCATGGGTGTTTAGAATTTTGTGCTTTAAAACTCTTTAGAAAAATGTGATTCATTGGGAAGTAAATTTCATTGTTTAATGAACCACGAAATCCACGAAAATTGGAACCCCATTGACAATAGTACTTTCAGTTTTCTTTTTGTCATACATTTTACATGACATAATGACAAAGACAAGACATATTATTACTTATACACAGCAGCTTAGTAATTGAATGAGTGATTACAAATGATATTTGCTATCTGAGTTGTTTACAACATCTAGCATTTCAGTCCATCTGACTTTTGTAAACATTTGAATTTCAGATTTTAAATGATAATTTACAAGTACGATACAATTTTGGAGACCAGGATAGTTCTACTACAAATGTCATTGCTCTATCCCACGTCAAAGCTAACAATGGTCAGTGGCATACTGTGAAGTTTACTAGATCAGGACAGTGGATACAACTGAAAATGGATAGCGGAGAAGGTCGTTATTTCAATGAGACATTTGGAAGCAAGAATGATAATCAACCATTCAGTTTTAGAAAAGACAGGATTGTTTCTGGAGCCAGACTTGTTTATTCTCCAAGTGTAATGGCAGAGAGAAGAAAACTTGTTGAAAGTAAGATCCAAATATTCAAGTAGTGAACTGTGGAAATATTTGTTATAAAGTTGATATTGTTTTTTTTTGTTTTTTTTTTTATAGAAAAACATTACTTTAATTCAAAGTGCACATTTTTTACGAGTAATTACAGTTTCAATATGCTAATAATCTCATTATCTTTAAATGAATGTAATTGAACTTTTAAGGGTCAGTTTATGAATTAAATACCATTATCTAAGTAACCTTTTCTAGAGCTGCAACCCTGGCTCATTGTTTATTGTCCAGTATGTCATCACCAGTATTTTCAAGAAATACAAATGCAAATGAATACGAATCTTAAAATTAAGATATATTGTAATATGAAGGTGAAAGAACAGAAAACAAATCGGTGCATCAATTCAAAGGCATTACATTCCTAAAAACTTTTATAATATTTCAAAAAAAGAACTAAATAATAAATGCAATATTGACCTAATCGACAGTTTATCAGTAATTTGTATGAATTTCTTTTGATCTACAGTGACTGATATTACCCTAGAACTAGACATATCATGAATTATTGGGTCACCGTGAAGGTGTCATGTGCAGGTTGTTGTGCTGACATCATTTTTAGCTCACCTGGCCAAAGGCCATGTGAGCTTTTGCCATCACTCGGTGTCCGTCGTCCGTCCGTCCGTTAACTTTTATTCAAAGATATTCTCCTCTGAAACTGCTGGGCCAATACTAACCAAACTTGGCCTGAATCATCACCAGGGTATGCTCTTTCAAGTTTGTGATTTTTATGTCAGTAGACCAAACAACATGGCCGCTGTTACTTAAAATAGAACATAGGGGTAAATTGCTGTTTTTTGCAAATAACTCGAAAACCGTTACAGATATCAAAAATCTGACACGCGGTGAAAATGATCAGCATGATGAGATCGACCCACCCTGCAATTTTGAAGAATATCCGATAACCCATCTTGGAGTTATTGCTCTTTTCCGTGAAATTTTCGTTTTTTTGTTACTTTTAGTCTTATATATTGAAAATGGTAGAAGATAGAAGTGAAGTTTAAATTACAAAAATGGTCAGCATAGTAAGAT
>MJUU01071899.1:14905-38614 GCA_002080025.1 Modiolus philippinarum
TATATAACTGATACCAAAGGATCATCATAAGCAATACAAAGGTAAAACAAACTCCAAAAAGTGAATAGAGATTGTTCATAATATTCTTTTATCCAACAAAATACAATTAAGAGTAAAATTTGTTGAAAATTCAGTCTTTACTTGTCATGGGGACAGTATGAAAGTGTGTCCCAAATGTTTAAAACTGCATCCAGCTGCTAAATTTTTCCTGTTATACCTCCCTTGTCTAATTCATTATGCAAATCAAAGCATCATTGATGTGAAAAATATGAGCAACTATGAATAAAATTGCAATTTATTGTAAAAATTGGATGTGAAATTAGTAAAAATCTCATACTGTGACATGACGCAACATAAAATGGCACTCAGAATGAGCTTTGGAGCTTTTCAACACTCAAATTTGTGTATGATAGGTTCATACATTATGTAAACTACAAATATAAATAAATTCAAGTACAAAAAATATATGTTGTTAAAAAAAATTGGGATTTTATATGAGGCTGTATTGTTCAAACTAGCGATTTATGTCGTAATATAAGAAAACATCAATTTTAACATTTTCAAGAATTTTCTGGATAAAAACTTTTCATGCATATGTAACTTGCATTTAATCTTTTCTAACTCATTTAGTGTATCTATATCCTTTAACCTTGGTAAAAGTCTGACAGGGGCTTGAAAAAAGTGAAATTCTTTAAATTTTGCGAAATATTACATAACATCTGTACAGGTCTGTAATTTGATACCGGTTGATCTTAGGTGCAAAATATACCTTTATTTCCTATAACCTAGACATACTTCACCAATTGAAACATAAAAAGTCACTTCTTGGCAAAAATTTTATTTCCCCCCAATTTTCGGCTTAAGGTCAGACTCCAATAAATATTTTCCATAGGCGGCCATTATAACGTTTTGTGAATTTCAAAATTACCTGAAGTTCACTTTGTGAGCCGATATGATTTTCTCAAAGTGGCACGTCTGCCAAGTAACATATCCGAGCAAAGAACCAACTTTAAAGTCTAATAAGAAATTTCTATCGCCTCATTCAACTGGGGTATGCAAATTACCAATTTTCCCTTTCAGATCCTTGCGCATACGTGTCATCATTGATGAGGCTTCAGTATTTTTTCCATGCAATGAGGCTGACTGAATCAAAATGCTTGTCAATCCGGAAGTGTTTCTTGATCACAAGAGCGTTTAAGAACTCGGATATTGCCAATATTGACAGTTTTATTCAAAGCGAAAGTAGCATGGCTTTGTTTATATAAGTACTAGTTTTGACAATGCCAGCAGCTGATTGGTCATTTAGTAGAGTCTAACCTAATATGTATTTAATGGTAGCATTCCATCACTCTACTAATGCAGGATACAAATGTAGCTACCACACTAAATCAAACGAGAAATATTCTATATATTTTCTTGTCCAAAGTTCCCAGTTGACATCCAGGACTGGGTTGCACAAAGCTCAATTAAAACTTAATAGACTATTAAAAGTTAATAGTCTATTAAATTAGAAGGAAATTTTAAAGCTTAATAGACTATTAAATATTTAATAGTCTATTAACTTTTGTGCAACCCAGTCCTGCAGGGCGTTAAATCTACAATGTGATTATAAGACTAAATCTTTTGACTCCAAATGGAGTACTTTTATGTTTAAATCTGGACTCGAAATTTGTATCATACACGCTCGTGGTTCTAGATGCTGATAGAGAATTCGGTCGGTTAAACCTTATAGAAAATGCTTATAATCTACTGCCATTTATAAATACAAGTATTCTTTCTGTACATAAACATTTAAATCAGTTTATTAAAACAAGAAGATAAATACGAAATCCCGAACAGAGTACTAGTATTATGTATTCTACATATGGAAGTATACAATATCTATTCTATTGTAAAATCTTTAGAAAGAGGCATATAAATAAGAAAATAACATAATTTATTATTTTTGTTTGGACGAATGTATAAAGACGTTTTCCGAATATTTTTACTATTGAAATCAATGCCCCTTATCTATTCAATTCGAAAAGACCCCATGACGGCTCTGGTGTAAGAAATAGTTCGGTGTATAGAGACTTTTCATCAGTGCTATGCACTCCCGATCAATTATCTAAATGCTCATAAATTAAGGGGGGTATATTTAATAAGGATTTGAAGCGATTTGTTCTCGTTTAGATAGTTTTCATACACCACGCCCATCATGTGTATTGATTGTTTTGCTGTCTGATCATAATAAGGTCATGTGTATTTTTAGATTTATCATTAGTTGACGCTTCTAATATGTGTTTATTCTTTTGAAGGGCTATTCTGATAAAATTGTAATTAGGATACACAAAAAATATGATAAGAAATGTTTATTGTTAAAAATGGGATTTTTGAGTTAAATCTGTTAAAGATTCCCGATGCCCGGTTGAAATGACATTAGTTTGAGGACAATTTCATTGAATCCGTGCAGAAATGTATATTTTTTTAAAATGAAAATAACTATGTCACTATCCAAATTGCTAAAAAGGAGGACAGTTACAACTTAAACACGGATGGACCCACGGGTGGGGTGGGAGTCACTTAACATAGATATTCTTGGTAAGGGTTGCAGACATTTAACCATCACTAGACATATAAAAGGGATATTTGATGAAATTTTGTAACCTATCTATATATATTTTTGCATGTTGTAAGGCACAGACCATTTCATTTTCAGAGGGGGGCTTGGATTTTCACTCGAGCCGGGGGAAATTTTTTCGGATTTATACACTATGCTACGCAACTTTGTTGATCCAGGCAATTTTCTATGGACAAAGTCGGAGCCAGATTTTATTTTCATCTAACCAGGTGCTGGTCAGAGAATTTTTCGGGGCAAAAATCGAGACCAGAATTTTTTTCTAAAAAATATTTTTGTCTTGGAGTTTTGGTCGCAGGGGATTTTATCGAAGCGGAAAGAATATACGGGCAGAAAGAATTCACTGCTACATATTGATATAAAGCGTATGTCAATTATATTTCAAAAAATTCAATAGCTTGATATGGCCTTATAGCCATCATTTCTTCTTAAGAATGATGTTCGATGAAGCCCAATTTACTTTTCATGTTCAGAGAACATTTTTAATTATTGAACTGGAAGGATAGTATCTGTCGTTTCGTGTTCCAGGGCATGGCAAATTTCCCTACATGTCAGTTAGAATTGTTCCATGTTTTGGCTTATATGGCAAATTGACACTCTATATATAATTGCATTTTTCTAACCCAAATATATTTCTAATAATATTAATTGATAGTTATGTCACAAACATTGATAACCAAGGACAATCTCTCATCTAGCCTATGCTCCCGACATGTAATTGCTATTGCATGAAATGTAGGAATATAAGTAGAATTTTATATTATGTTTCTATTCAATAAAGCAGATTATCGTACACACGCATTATATATCTCTCCGTTTCAAGATTTAAATTCTTAACTCTCCTAGTCATTTATAAATAACAATTTATAATTTATGTTTATAACTTATTTGCTTCAATTAATGACAGCTATTATTTCATATACTAGTATATAAACAACCATAAGGGAGAAGTGCATGTATCCACAAATAATAACAACAAACAAAATGTATCATTCTGACACGGAATCAGGATTTTCAATTCTAATGCAACATTTATATAACGGAAGTTTTGATTGTTCAAAACTGACCGTCAATCCCACCATCTACACATCTCAGAGAGACTAGCTTCCTGTTTAGTCTGGTTCCTTATCCGGTTACATTTACCGACGTAAAAAAGACAACGAAAAATAGCTTGGTTCCGTTAGAATCGCAATAACAATGCATTATTTGAATACCCGATGACGTCAGTCGTGATTTGACGGTAAAAATATCCGTTTACAGGCTCCGCTACTACATTTTTAACGTCAAATTTACGACTGACACCTCGGAATTTCAAATATTGTACTCTGGAAAATACTTTATTATTATTACTCCCCTCTGGGTCGTTTTCTCTATGACACATTCCCCGTTTCCCTTCTTTTTTTTCTAAAATAACGAAGTTCATAATGAACAGTAAAAACAGGAAGCAGAAAAATGAGAGACCTTGAGACAGAGACAATGTACAACTTTCTTTACTAAAGCTGCAGGCAAAATATCAAATCGTTGACATACGAAGCCGAGAAACTCAAATGTTATGTGGTTTTCAAAACATATTTCTTAACATTTTGCACACAATCTTGCTCAAGAAATATACGAATTCAACGATAGAAAAAAAATTTCAATTAAAAGGCATGCCATCGTAAAATACTCGCTGAGAATGCTGTGGAATTTTAAACGAATGTGTTCAACGCAGTTTTTGCATTATTAATAAACGCAAATAAAAGCCAGATAATTGATAATGCAGTGTTGATATCTGGTTTAATGCTCTTTATAACAGTTACATTAAGTATTGTTATTATAAATCAACCATTATATGGGTAATTCAAGTCTCTTTTATTTCTGATAAAGATCATTTTCAAGCATTTTTTATCAGTTGTTAGATAAATTATGACATTTAGACAAGGACTTGCAAATTAAGTTTGCATAATCGTGAAACAAAATATGTTTAATTAAGTAAAGCAGCATGTTGGGGTTGAAAGTATCCTGTTTGCGTAATGTGAAATGCAGAAGTTTATCTAGCAAAACTTGTCATGCTTTCCAATCTCCTCTACAGTAATGAAAATCCAGTCATTTGTGTGGTTTATTTCATGTTGTTTTTGTGTTGTATTGTTTTGTTTATGGTTGTAATCCTTCTTTTGGATTTTGTACCAATGTAAGTTTGAACTTTGCTTTCCATGAAATCAAGGTTTTCCTCTGCCAAAGTAGAGTCCTGGTTTATGAAGTATTAGATGAGCATCAGTGACAAATCTCTAAAACAATGCTTAGGAATCTCATCTCTGGTCATGGTCATTTTGTTGTCCCCCAAATGTTTGTGTTACTGAAAGGTATCCCTTCAGTGTGTTCTATGATGTTCTATATGTAAAACTGCTATACGAGAGGTAATACTGGTGATAAAATGGCATAAAAACAAAGTTTAGAAATAATCACTAAAACATACTTCCACATTTTTACACAACTAAGCAAAATTACGAATACCCTTTTTGTTTTAGTCTACAGTGTGCCCTCCTTGCTCAGAGACTGACAAACTTGTATGCATACATCGGCAAACGAATACCGAAGCAAACCGACAGAAGTGGTAAAAACTAGGACAAATAAATCCTATAAACCGTGGCAATTCAGATGTAACATTAACGGGGACATTGTTGGACATTGGGATTACATAAATCACAAAATGTCAGAGATAAATCTTACAGAAAAATGACCGTCTTGTTGAATCCTTAGCACGTCATGAAATAATGCTACTTAAATCGTATTGTACGGTTGATAATGTAACAGACTTGACGTTATGACAGATTGTATAAATTTATATAGTAAACTTTAGAAATTATTCATGGCAGGTATATTGTTTTTGTCATTTAACCATGGGCTGGGCCTTTATATTCGTAAATTTAAGCCAGGTATGGTATTTGAATTTAACAACGAGCGTTAGCGAGGGGTTAAGTTTACGAATATAAAGGCCCAGCCCATGATTAAATGACAATGACCATATACCTGCCATGTATTATTTCGATTCTAATATGACAGAAAATTGAATTTTCCATTCTGAGGCGACCTAAGAGAGGACGGATTTCTTTTCTCTATTACTGTCTTTGTCTATGACGCAACAATACAAAATATGACTGCTTGCATAAAATGTTCTGTGTTGGGTTGTATATTCTCGATGTTGTCGTACGGTCTTACGGATTTTCGTTACTGGTCTCCCCTATAGCTAGCTGTAATTGCTTCGGACTTTTGTTTTCACTTTTATTTAGTAAACAGATGCAAGTTTGATGTCCGAATCGAAAGCAAAACAATACACATTTACGTTAACGGCATTGTTTAGTTCAAAAAATTTTCCTAACCTTTATTTCCTTCATAAACTAAGATTGAAAAAATTAAAAACATGATAGTTTTGCATCACTTTTACTCTAATTTTGATATCATTTGCGCATGTGCGAAGAATGAGGTTATCGAGTATTATACTGGTTGACGAATAACGAGAGCCATGTTAGAATGTGAAATGAAATAGCTAACTAGACCGCTGTCATTTTAATTAACTTAAATACTTAAATATCTGATATTACTTACTTTCAAGTTTTGTGGTTACAGCGTTGAAGAGAGGTACAGTACATATATACATAAATAACACACACAAATATATCAATAAATACAAAATACAAAATATCATGAAAAAAGATTGAGAACTTATGACAGAGTAGCAATATTCATAGGATTTTCAAGGAGAACTAACAGTTTTATTGACAATGCTAATGAAATTACAAAGTTTCCGTAGGGTTTCTGTTTTTTACCATTAAAGAGATTTGAAAATTTAATGACATTTGGCCTTTTGAAGAAATATTTTGAAATGTCTTGTTAAAAAAAAGGAAATTGTAAAATATAGTGATATTCGTCACCTAGTTCTCGTAATTGGCAAAGTTGGCAAACTCTCTCAGATCTTTGAGTGTTTGTCCAGCGGCGCGTTTCTATCGGTAATTTATGATTCGATAATCTAAATTTGCACAGACTGTAAATATTTTTTTAACTTAAACGTCAAGATAGATTTCGAAGCTGAGATTTGTCTTAAAAAGTCTATAAATCAGAGCTTTAGGTGAGGTTTCCATGCAAAAGGGTCATGTTTGTTGAACGGATCCTTTAGTTTTAAATTTATATTTTCAATAAGCCATTTGTCATTTAAAAACGTCTGCATTTGCAAAATATTTGAAAAACCACAATCGTCAAGTATTGACTTTAAATAGAACGAAGCCATTCAAAATTGTTATTCTGCCTAGATTTTAAGTACATTAACCTATAGATCAAGGAACACAATTTTGATTCTTTACCAGAAATTACCTTTGCCCAAAAAGATATCATGCGCACTTTAATTAATAAATTTAGTGGATATCTACCAAGTTCCCCTTTGGTGTCGACGATTTCAAATTAAGTAAAAGTTTACAAAACTTCATATATAATTTTTCCAAAATATCTGTATTTTCGAAACCCCAAACTTCTGATCAATAGATTAACATTGGCAGTTTAATAAATAACTTTTTCATTTAGATTTGTCTTAGCAATCTGTAAACCATATCAAGAAAAACACAAATTCTCAGTTTGCAGTATAAAAACGTTCGATTGATTGATTGATTGATTGATTTATTAGTTAAAGTTTGATGTCCATTGAGGATCATTTTAGTATATTAGGACGAGAACAAATTAATCAATTTAAACTCTAGTTTTTGAAAAAGAAATAAAGTTGATGCGATAATAAAGTCGACGAGTTTAGATTGAGAAATGTGTAGGGGCAGGACATTTTGTCTTCTAAACTACCAAGCAGTGGTTCTTCTATTTAACTGAGAAATATAAAGTTTCTCCACACAATTCGTCCTCAATTGTTCCGTAAGGCTCTCCGTAGTATGACCTGACTACCCAACGTCCCGTCAGTTAAAAAGGTGGTCATGGAGAAAACTTTTCAACATGAGAAAGCCGGTTTGATTGGTGCTAGCTCTCGCGTAACGAATCAAATGTGAAACATTTACTCTATGGTTTTTCGGCCATTTTATGTGTTTCCTGGTATCTTTTTTATTCTATTGCTCTATAATCAGTAGAAGTAGGAATAGTACTCTCAATGTTAGGTGATAATTAGGGTCGTCCGTTTTGTCGTTAGTTTTGGGATGTTAAGAATTTAGTGTAGTTGAATTGCCATTAAATATCCCATTATCTCTGTCCTTGTAAGTTCCAGGGTAAAGAGTTAGACGTAGGAAAAGAACCTAGTTATTTTTCAGTAATATGTAAAATAATCTTAGTTTTGTTTACGGAAATTTTTGTCGAGAATACGATTTTTATCGACACCAAGTCACCTCATTAAATTACAGTGTCTATATCAGTGGTCGATTTTTGTACTTTTTTCTTTATATTAGACAATTATAGAATTTTATTAACTTATAAATCGATGGTGCCAGTGTGTTGAATGAGATTTTCCTAGGTTTTTTTATCGTCCTGTTTTTAAATTGGATATATTTGTCTTTAGTATTGACTTTGATGGTGAATGTCTGATTGAGGCAACATTTATTTTACATTTCTATTTTAGAGATGTCCATTTTGTAAGCTTGTTAAACAAAGTGATTTTGTTAATGGTAATTACGTTTCAGTCGTATTTTAAATTAGCCTATATTGGGATAAATTTCTAGCATACTCGTGTTATTGATGCAATTGACGAGCTGTATGTCAAAGACATTTGTTACTGAAATTGACGATTAAAGGTTTCCGGGGTTTCAATTCCTTCATTAATGCATGTCTATACTGGATTGGTTATAATCCTGTTGGGATACCTTGTCATCAGCTCAAATGAGCTTCGGTCGCGTTGAACGAGAACATGGTACATAACATACGGAGAATTTTACAACAAAATACAGCTGACTTGATAATGTCGTCCGGAAATTCTGAGAACTAATTAAGCGGACAAATGAGTTTTGAAGGCGTTTTCAATTAAACCAGACTATTTATAAAACGTGGAGCAATCAACCGTTATTCAAAACTCATCAGCAATTATTGTAAAGAAAACCTGGATACTTCTAAGTATTGACTTTTTAGTGTAAAAATGTTACTCATTTATACACAGTTGTTATTTATATCCTGTATGCGATATTATTGAATGGAATGTTAATAACAATACGTTACTCTATAGAAGCATTGTACATTTAGTAATTGAAGAAAGGTGTTCAAATATTATGATTTCTGAAACGATCTTACATATAAAGAAGAGACTTTCAAGAACCTGTTTCGCTCACCTGGACAATCACCTTTCACTAAACTGATATATACAGTCCTTGGCTATTCGGTTTGTTTCCGCTGATTGCCTCCTTTGATACCGTATGACGACAATGAACATAACTTTTGAAAAGGGACCCATCAAGGACTATTGTGACACAATTTATGGTTTTTATGTTCCTTGATGACTGCCATCTTAATAGGTCCTTTGTTAAGTTATATTCCCCAACTCCGGCCATCTTGGTCAAGGTTCCAACATTAAAATCACAAACTATAACGGAGAGACTATTTAGAAGTTGTTCAAGTGGTTTCAGAGGAGATCTTTAAATGCTTATCTTAATGTAATTAATCAATGCTCCTCACTGGTTGCCATTTTGGATAAGGTATGAACGTAAAAATAACTCACTTGGAAGGGGACCACCCAAAGATCTCATCTTTAAATGCTTTAACACATTTTTACCTTATTTGATCATAATAATTCTTAGGTGGTCTCCTTCAAAATTGATAATTTATGTACATGTACTTGATTCATCCAAGATGGCCGCAAGTGGGGAACAAGATTTAACATAGTACCCCATTGAATGCATTCAAAGATCTCTGAAACTAAAGCTTTTAGCCAAATTTCATTTTTCATAAATTTTCATTTTTGAATTAGTAGTACTTGGATAGTGACCTTTGAATAATTCTATTTTTATTTTTGTTAATATTCCACGAGAGTCCCCAGTGGTGGGGGTAATAGTTTCATATATGAGGCTTTTGAAAATGCATTCAGGGATCTTTTCCTCTGATACCACTTTAACAAATTTAAACCGAACTAAGATGATAAAAGTCATTTTAGGATCACTTTTGAAGTTTTTGATTTTTATGTTCATATGTAATTAATGAAAGGAAGATAACAGGAAACACTTACAATGGCCGAACATTACAATCACATGTCACAATCAACCAGGGAACTGCACAAGAAAAACAATAAAATGACATAAGACAAACATAGATAACGATAGGAACTCGGGATATATAGACGGACTTGGTACCGGCACTTGCAACAGCCAGTGGTAGGGTTAAACCGGTTTATGGGTACCAAAACCTCCCCTTTCTCTATCCCGTTTTCCAATAGTATAATAAACATACAAATAAAACCCAATACAGGTAGACCATTAACTCTAAGACCACAATCTTGAAAAGGAAAGAATAGACAAAACGTAACTTAGAAAGATGGGTCGTGGAGTGCTCGCCGCTAACGTGCCGGCTAGCGCAAGAGCCTAGTCTGCTGGTAAAACACTGTCGCACTACGGAATAATACTCCCCGAAGGGTTTGGAAAAGAATCATCATGGATTTCAGTAGACATGGGCAGTATCAGTGAGAGGCCAGTATAATTGTAAAATCTTCAGGTCATTGGATCCCAAAGCCAATTTGAGCATAGTTTTACAAAGTACCTCATTTAAAATGTATATATTCAAAGGTCTTCTCCTCTAAAACATGATCGAGACCTAAATGAACCAAACTTGGTCCAATAGTCCTATCTAAACCGTTTATGTCTGAAACAAATAATCCAAATGGCTATAAGCAACACAAAAAGCAGCTGCTATCATTTTGTACCATTAAATTCTATTTCAGTTTGGAAACATTTATAAACTATTCTTTTTTTTTTGCACTCTTCAACAATATCACGCTGCATCATTATGTAGGAGACTGTATTTTAGGATCTCAAGGAGTAAATCGTAGATTCTACTGTCGCAAACTGAGTTTTCCGGCGACACGTTAAGCGGAGAAGGAAAATAGATATTTGCGACAGTAAAATATTAGATTTACTCCTTGAGATTCTTAAATACAGTTTGGTTATCCCTACTCTAATGCAAATCCCCCAAAAACATTTAAAATCGATTCTAAAATCACAGGAGGTTCGGTATGCGTCTGCGAATCACGTTGATATTGGTTCCGACGGTAAATCGTGGATTTTACCCCATCAAAATTCTGATGCCATCCAATCAATATTAGCATCACCAACATAAGTGCGTTAGAATTACAAATTAATATCTTTTCCATGTATTTAATGGCGCACATAAAATTAGTTTTTCATATTGATATCCTTGAAAGAAGGCCCAATATAGCGTTTGTAAATAATCTGATATTTATTACATATAATTATTTTTAAATTACCACAACAGATTTTTTCCTTTGGTATCGTTTTATCAAACATTTAAACATATTTCAATAATAATTTGAATATGAACTGCAGCAGCTGAACAGGAAACCAGGACTACCTATACAAATAAATCATCGTAATTTATGAAAAGCTAATGTATGTTTATAGGGTTAGGTACTTGTCACGTGACAAAATGTTTGTTCTGGTGTTTTGTCATGTCTACAAGGATGTTCATTTCTGTTTTTAAAATTTATCTATTGAATAAAAATAACATCTATCATATTTTTTCTTTCAAATATTTAATGATTTATTTCATGGAGTCGGTTACCGATTGTATAATTTATGATTTTCTCACATTTGTAGGTTAAAGTATATCAATACTTTGTGTCAAAATAGGTCAATGTTAATATCTACTTCCTCTTATGCCATTATGTAATTCTATGCCGTTTCGTTATGCAGTTTTATCTTCAAATATTTTACATAATTTTGATTTTGACAATATCATTTAAACGTTAAAATTGCTTTACATTCATATATAAACGATATTTTCTTGACGCTAACGGATATGCAGACATATCGCACCCAACGTTGAAAAGAATTATAAAGTAAAATAAAATGGAAAAGAATTATAGTTCTCTCAGATACTTTTTCACCGAGGCACAATAAGGTTAAAAACCAAGATTTATATTTTGTGGTTAAGTCTTTGAAAACAACTTTCACAATTCAGTTTTTATTTGAATTTCCTTTTAAAGAAAGTTTGTGTGCTGCGATATACAAATGCCATGAATTTTCGCATACATAATGTTTGTTAGTTAGGTTATTTGTTTGTTGTTTATACTCAAGCAATGAAATTGACCAAAACAATTTATTTTTTCGAAATTTTATTTGATCTTAGCGTCTTGAAGGAGTTTTTAAATGTTGGGACATTTTAAGTTAAAACCTTCCAAAGGATATTGTTAATAATTTTTTTTTCCAAATCCTTAATTTTTTTGAAGATTTCTAAAGATTAAATTTAAACCACGGACTAAAAATCTTCTCATCACAGCTTATTGTTGCTTAAATTTATTAAATTTGTATATGGCAATCAGACCTGGGGTAAAGTTAATGTTTAATTGTAATGCATTGTAATATTACATTTTTCTCATGTATTGCAAAATAATTTGTAATGCACAACTTCTGTAGTATAATTACGTATTATGTAATGATTACGTTTGTAACGAAAATCAAGTAATGTCTCCATGACGTTACATTACATTCCATTACATTCTTGTCTTACAAACAAATAAAAAATAAATACAAAATAAATTAGTACTAATAAAAAAACAAAGCACATTATTGTCTACAATATGGTCATAAACTGTACAGAAATGTAGAAAAGATTTTAAGATTTAAATGAGGTTTTCAAAATTCTAAATTCTATTTTACTCTATTTCCTTTGTTTGAATGACTTTTTCTACCGATTTTTAACACAAAATGTAGAGACAAAAAACATAGTGAGCATTTTAACACCATAATTGGTGGTATTATTTCACCTTATTAACATCTGAATATTTTTAATGCAATAAAATTTACTATTTAATTTGTCCGTAGGCACAGTACAAGATGACATTAAATTGATAGTTAGAGACATACTTTGAAAAATGCAGGAAAGATACACAGACACAGATCCTTGTTGTCTTGGTGGCAATACATTTGAAACCTCAATGATGATCAAATCAATTGAAATGTAAACTTAACGTTCAGTGATTTTCCTACTCTATGATTTATGAAACCAGAGGCTCCCAGGAGCCTGTATCGCTCAACTGGCTTTCAGTTGCCACAATCAAGGTAACATTGTAAGTTATACAGTTGATCCTCAGTTTCTCAAACTTTCGTAGCTCAAACACCTTCAATATCTTGAACTGTTTTTAAAGTCTGGTCATGTTTTACTATATTTCTTTGTTGGGATTTTTTGACAAAAAGCGTTCTTGCTAAGGAACACTTTCGACACCAGTTTTGAAGTCGAGACGTCATTTTGTAAATGGCAGTCAACAAACAATTTTTAACATTGGTTTTGAAGTCGCAACATCATTAGCTACTTGGCAATCAAATTTCATTGAAATCGGACAATGTTGAATTTTCCGGCCTTTTTGGTGGCCATTTTGAAAATGGCGGTCAACGAACAATTTTTAACATCAGTTTTGAAGTCGCAACATCAATATCTATTTGGAAACCAAATTTCATTGAAATCGGACAATGTTGAATTTTCCCGCCTTTTTTGGCGGCCATTTTGAAAATGGTGGTCAAGGAACATCAGTTTTGAAGTCGCCACAGCATGGCAAACATTTCATCAATGTACACTTAACCTTCATCTTCTATAGTTTTGGAAATAAAAGATGAAAAATACGAAAATTTCAAAAAATTCGGTGAAAAAGGTCAATAACTCCTGCAAGGGTTTATGGATTTTCTTCAAAATTTCAGGGTTGGTAGATCTTGATATGCTGAACATTTTTGCAATTTACACTTGACCTCTATCTGTTACACGTTTTGAAATAAAAAATGCAAAAATTTTGAAAATTTAACGGAAAAAGGGCTGTAACTCAGAGATGGGTTTCAGATTTTCTTCAAAATTGCACAGAGGGTAGATCTCATCATGCTGATCATTTTTACCCTTTTCAGATTTTTGATATCTGTAAACTAAGGAGTATCTCCCTCATGCAAAGCTCTGTTCTTAGCTGATTTTGGCTTTACATTTAGATCATACTGGTTATTTGTTCTCTATCAGTTTTTAAACATCTTTGAGTAAATGGTCTTCCAAACGTTTAGATTTTATCTGCACTGAGGAGACATAAGTTGTCGAAATGCGCATATGCAGAACTTAAATTCACAGCAACTTCGGTATTTAGTGATTTGTTACCACTGGGTCGATGCCATCACTGGTGGACTGTAAGTCCCCGAGGGTATTCACCAGCCCAGTATTCAGTACTTCGGTGCTGACCCGAAAGCCGAATCTATTTGAAACCTTACAATATCGAAATTTTTGTAAATTTTGTTAAAAACTAAGGAGTATCTCCCTCATGCAAAGCTCTGTTCTTAGATGATTTTGGCTTTACATTTAGATCATAATGGTTATTTGTTCTGTATCAGTTTTTAAACATCTTTGAGTTAATGGTCTTCCAAACGTTTAGATTTTATCTGCACTGAGGAGACATAAGTTGTCGAAATGCGCATATGCAGAACTTAAATTCACATCAACTTCGGTATTTAGTGATCTGTAACGGTTTTCGAGTTATTAGCCAAAAACTGCATTTACCCTATGTTCTATTTTTAGCCACAGCAGCCATGTTGGTTTTCCGATCTGCACCAAAATCACAAACTTTAGTCTCCTCATTCCATGTTCCAGTGGTTTTAGAGAAGAAGATTAAAATGTAAAAGTTTACGGACGGACGACGGACGCCAAGTGATGGCATAAGCTCACATGGCCTTTGGCCAGGTGAGCTAAAAATATAGACCCCAGTCCCAAGGCTATATTTTCCCAATTTATTCAAAGAAATTCACAGCTTAAAATCAAAAGTAGATTTTACAAACATTTCCAAAAACGATAATTTTCCAAAGGTTTTCTGTATCTAGAACAAGTTGTGTTTTATTTTTTCTTAGTTACATCATCAAATATCAGTAGGAATAAGTTTGTAACTTTGTTTCAGTTAAAGGTTAAAAATATGCTAATTTTTCTCAGTTAACCCGGTGTACCATTTAATATTCCCAATACCATGCATGGGACCCACCCCCTTGTTGCGAATGAAAAGGAAAATCGCTGATATGGTCTAGAACAATGTGCCCAATCAATGTTTGAAATGTTTTTATTTGTATTTTCTTATAAAAGCATTGTGTAATGTGATGCATTACATAAGCACAGTAATTGTATTTAAAGTAAATGTAAATGTAATTGTAATGGTAGATTCACAGAGTAATAGTAATGTAATGCATTACATTGAAATGTAAGTGACCCCTGGCCTGATGGCAACATATATATATATCCTCCAAAAGGATATGATGAAATGAAAAAAAATGAATATAGATTTGAATCGTAGACTAAAAATCTTACTATGAAAAAAAAATGTTAATTTTGAAGATAAAACTACAACAAATTAACAAAACTTCATATGATCTCCGTGGCATTGGAAACTTTATTACGACTAGATTGCAATGCTCCAGCCTAAAGTTTCAAGCATGTTTGAGACTTAAAATGATTTAGTCTCATGAAGATTTCAAAATATCGTTTGAACTTGTGCAGAAAAAGTGGCTAGTAGCTAACTGCACTCATGCGGAAAAGTGGCCGGTAGCTGAAATGATAATACACGTAGTTTCGCAGAGGGTACTATGGTACAATGAACAAAAACGGTAATTTACAGTTAAATAATCTTAAGACATCTCAAGTTAGGACGAACAATGCGAATTTTCATAGGCTTCGATACTTTGGACACGTCTAATTCCTAAGAAAGCCCTAGAATACAACCTAATTTCAAAAGATAAAGGTGAAATTTTGAATACAAATAGTTTTATGGGTAGGCTATATCTAAAATTTATAAGGACTTGTCCAAATAATATTTATTCAAAACAATTAAATTCAATTAAAATCAAAAACTGTAACGTATATAAAAAGTACTTGAGAATCTTCAAGTCTTTTCTGATCATAGGCTCTTATAAATATAAAGTTTTATTTATTATTTATTTTGAAATAATTCATTAACACTGCCAATGAAAATTCTCATGTTTCTCCTATTTTGACATAATTAGGGTCACCTAGGGGGTAAAATATTCCATATTTTCGGTTTTTATTACAAATGAAGTTGGTCGCATGCTTTGATAAGAATGAAATTTTGCAGAAGTTTCAGAATTAAGATAAAAAAAAACTTCACTTTGCCAGACTGGTAACTGGAATATGTATAGAAAATGGACATTATTGGACAATTTTCTGAAAATGGTCTCAAATTTATATGGAGGTTACAGCTAAATTTATAATCAAATGAATGGCCTTTGATTACTTAAAAAAAATTTAACTGCCATATTCAACTTTAATTCCATGGGCATAGCGGCTATAGTGTACCTTGTCCTCAGTTGAGCGTCTTGAATGACAATTGTCTGTCTGTCTGTAGGTACAAAAAACTATATTTCACAGATTTCCTGTTGACCTATTATGCGAGGGGTGGTCTGTGCAGATCTAGTCGCGCTGATTGAGGAGTCGATGTTTTAACTCCTCTGTTTTGTTGGTGCAGACAATAGGGTCTTCAAGGTGGTTCCGATCAATCGCTGTGAGCAAAAAATAGCAAGTTTTTGTACTGTTCTTCTCTACTTGGTGGAACAATTACAGGTCTTTTGTTGTTCCTCACTTGATTGTCAATGATGATTGCTATGACAAAGTTTATGTAATTTATTGCCCTCATTTGTCGTATAGGTCTTTGAAATGATGTTAGATTATTATGAGGAAGCGCCGGTATCTGCCCCTCAACCACTTTGAAATAGAAAATCAGCCGTTGTTTCTGGCGACGAGTTTGGAGCGATGGTAGATCAAGATCCTTTATCATCTTGGAAAGGCATCCGTCTTCCCTAGATTGATAATCTTTAGTGATTGAAATGAGCCCCTCTTCTTTGGATAGATTCTAGCTACTTCATTTTTTTTGCATATATGGATCCCATATTATTGCTCCGTATTCCTAGATTGATCGTACAAAAGCTATATATGCGGTCTTTCGGTATTCTCTTGAGCAGTGTTGCATGTTTCTTTGCAGAAAACCTAGTGTTGAGCTTGCTTTCTTCATACGTTGGTAATTTCCTCCTTCCATTTTAAGTCTTCTTGTATTTGTAAGCCAAGATATGGATTTGAAGTGACTTGTTACAAAATGTAGTTGTTGAGATTGTACAGTTGGTGGCTTTTATTTTTTTAGCTCAATCTATAACCCTTTTTTTTCCATTGTCATTGTCACAATAGAAAGTAAGTATATAAGGTAACCGCCATACAACCAAATGTGCTTATTACCTTTTTTATTCAAAATGGAAATACTGCTGATAAAACAGTTTGTATCAACTAATTCTTTTTAGAGTTTCCCTTTATCTATTGATTTTGTAAGGCCAATAACGTGACGCCACAACCTCCAAACCGTGCATTCTGAAGCAATTTACTTGACGGATATTGAAAGAACTGTCATAATTTAAAAACTGTACATTAGAAAATTTAATAATAATATCATATTTATAAAAATACAAATAGAAAATGGAGAGTTTACTTTGATGTTGAAAGGCGTTCCATTTTATTTGCAGATGCGGATTGATTTCAGTACTTTGTTGAGATAAATCAATCATGTAAATACTAGGACCTCCTAGTTTTTTTCAATATGTGTATATTTACAGCAGTATATGAACAAGTCCATCAATGTAATTTGCATATTTCCTTCATTTATATCGTCACAAGCCACGAAGCTTCAAAGAAAATATTTGTACTTAGACAATAAACTTGTGATGAGGACAAGATAAGACTTCTTGCATGATAAGATATTTACTGATTGTCATTAGTGTTACTATAAATAGAATTTAATAAACTCTTATTCCATTATGTCATGTTGAAATTGATTACAAATTATCCTTATCGATAGAACGATAGAATAAATTTAATTTTCAAAATTGTTTAATTGGAAAAACGTTTTATATTGCTTTTCTGAAATCGTCGAAAACAATTATGAAGGTACTTCCCCAATTTGTAATAACTTCTTATATTATCACGTTATCACGGAATTGCACAAAATGTTTAACTAAATTAACTTCAGCATATAAAATTTAAGGAGAATAATGGCATATTTTGTAAATTTGATAAATAGAATGAGCGAAGAAATGATGTCTTAATCACTTAAAAGATTCATATCTAGCATCATGTAAAACTTTCTATCGGACAGCAAATCAGAAATACCGCAAGGGGTCTTTGTTGGCATTGTAAAAACTCAACAATAACCGAAAATAAAATCAAAATACAACCAGGTTTGATTAAAGTACAGCAGGCTTTATCAAAGTACAACCAGGCGTAATCAAAGTACAACCAGGCATTATTCACTGTTGCGCTGCGCAATTCAATTGCGCATTTGAAAAAATAAAGAATCGGAAACGGGTAAGGTTTGGTTTCCGTGCCAAGATTCAAGATTCAAGATTTCAAGATTTTTATTTACTCAAGACAGAATACACTGTAACGTGAGAATTGAAAGTAGAATTAAACAATGCATGTAATGAATATAATAAACAATATAGAGAATTCGTAAGGACAAAATTAATAATAATACAATGTAAATGAAACAATGATAAAAATTGTATATCACCCTAATATAATAATATATAATTAACACAACAAAATATTATTAGGGCAATGGTTATGATAAATATTATAATAAATGTACATGTACAATTCTGTTTAGAAATATTGATACGTTATCCAATAACCCTTTGTTGCACAATGATAACATACCTTTCAATTTTGTCTCGGATGGATTTTCGTAATAGTAACGGGGAATATATTTGTTCCTTTCTATTTTGATTGCCTCGTGTTGAATAGGGAAATCCATCTCCAATCCCTTTGAAACATAAATTGCATGTACGATTTTTACGAACTGTTTTTTTTTGCCAGCGTCCAGTTTCCACTGGAAATTTTATATTTGAACAGTTAAGTTATCATAATACGCGGTTACTCATTTATCTTAGTAAATAGTTCTCTAATTCAAAGTCGGACTTAAATATACTATAAAATACACCCCTTGAAGAGTTGGCAATATCACTATTCCATTTTTGCAGGAATTGGTCCTGTAATATCTTTTTAACAGGAAACTTAATTTCGGTATAATCCAAACCTTTTTGACAATTCCAGACAAAGCTAAAACCCGTGTTGTCCAATATAGATTTTACATAGCTAATCCATTTCGATTTACAGAACAGTAATTTTTAGCTTTTCCTTTGTGACGTCATAATTGACTGACAGATGTGAAACGTCATATTTTGTCCATTTTACCGCGAATTATTTCCCTTTTCCCTGTAAATAATGTTTAATCTAGAAACTTAGTAAAATATCTCCATTAAAAGCATGGTGACATATGCATTTTTTCATTGTAATCAATAGATCATATCATAAACTATCTATTTACAAAAATATACAACATTCTCATGGATAAAAGGTTCCTTTTCATTAAGCTGAAAATTGCCTTTCAATATTTTTCCTGTGCATTCTATGTAAATTTAAGTGCAAAAATGGCTATAAATGAGCAAACTTTGACCCAAATTCTAGAAAAAAAAAACAAGCATGGTGACCCATACTTTTTATTACAGCTTTCGGGTTAGTAAGACTGGTTCTTCAATTGAGCCGACTTATAGCAAAATCTCATGAATATCAATATAAGTGTCTATCTACCATAGAGGATCATAGAGCCCAATTGCAATATTCTATTTCGATTCTAATATATTTAACAGGCGTTTTGAACATTCGAAGAGGCTCTTCGAGGGCAATATTGGGTTTGACATTAGAATTAAAATATGTCGGAAAACTGCATACAAACACATATAAATAGAGATAGAGATATTTGTATTTGTCATTTTATTAATACAAGTTGCTCATAAGCTTATGAATTAATATAAATAATCTGTTATAAAATATGAAGGATTTATATGACTGCTTAGTTATATTATATTTGAAGCCAAAAAGAAAAGAAAAGTAATAAAACTCATATTTATAATTTTATTAACGTTAAAAATTAAAATTTATATTCAATTTGTAGAGCATGATATGCAACATAAATAAAATTTCACAATATCTTTACTTGTAATAATAAATATATTATCGGAGACTGTTAACATAGTATCCCGACAATTTATGTCTCTCTGTGCAGATCAAATCAAAACATTTGAAATATGTGAGAACTGAATCGTCAGTCAAAATACGAACACTTCAGTGACAATGGCAACATCGGAAACAACTAGAAAACAACGGCACAAGATTACACAAATCAAAGTCCAGAGACAAGGCAAAAGCAAGAACACCAAAAGACGGAAGACCAAAGACACCACATGCCCACAAAACACACGAACATTACATATACAACACAAAAAACTAAAGCACTAACAGTGTGAACTCTCAATAAACAAGAGTAACATCAGGTGCCCCGGAAGGGTAAGCATGTCCTGCTCTGTGAACAGCACCCGTCACACTGTCAGTGGGTCAATCCAAGGTAAAGTCAAAACCGGTAATGTCAAATCAGGGAAGACGCGAATCTAGCTGAAAATGTCAGTTTTTATTTGTGACACTGACATTTCATATCTATCTATGATGTCGTGGTGACGGCCATAGAATTTCTGAAGGGACGAAAGTAACAAAGGCTGAACATATCCCTGACTCAGCAGTTTTTGTGACAGTGCTTTTGCTCTTTCCACAAAGTCACTGTATGTACTGCACGCTCTACAGTAACGAATTTATTGTGAAATATATACTCCATATGCTGGGGATGCAGGTATATTGCTGCAGAGAAAGGTAAAGTTCACAACTGGAAAGTCAAAATCATCACGTTTGTCATATAATCTAGATTTCAGACGTCCATGTTCGTCAATGTACAACAAAAGGTCAAGGTATGAAGCAGAATCGGCTGTATCGTATGTCTCTTTAATTTCAAGTTCACTGGGGTAGATACGATGTAAATATTCTTTAAATCTTGGGATATTTAGAGAAAGTACATCGTCTATATATCTGAAGCTGAAATTAAAAGTCTGGGCTAGCTGTTTTTGTTTCTGTTGTATCAGCCCTTGTAAAAACTTTGCTTCATACGAAAAAAGGAAAAGGTCAGCTAAAGTGGCGCACAATTTGTTCCCATAGGAATCCCTATTGTCTGTTGAAAAACACAGCCTCCACATTCAACAAAAATGTTGTCGATCAAAAATTCAAGCATCTTAATCACGTCATTTTCACTGTATTTCTTGTTTGACTCAGTGTGGTTCTCTACAAAATATGTTTTATCTTTTCCTATTACCAGATAGGAATACCTGCGTTTTCCGTTTTTGGTACAGAAACATTGATGTATCAGATCGGAAATTACTGTTTTAAGTTTATTATGGGGAAGAGTTGTATAAATGGTAGAAAAATCAAAGTTTGAATGCTATTCCTCTAGAAACAAGGAAACCGCATGTGTACATGTACAGGACAGACAAAAAAATGAAGACACGCATACTGATTAACAAAACAAACCAAAAAAAATGAAAACCATGAGTGAAATCAGGTGTACCGGTTGAATCAGCATCTCCTGCTTCCTATAAGTTATCCACCATGTTAAACTTAAGCTGTTATTTCAAATCAGGTAGAGGAAAAACACACATTAGATTTAAATTGGGAAAGATTTGTTGACATCTGTGAAACAGATATCCCATAGCGGTCCACAAGATCGTGATGTCGTAGACTTCTGAAGTGATGACTTCAAGTTATGGGTATCACAACATACCGTGGCCTAAGTAGCTTAAAACTCTATCAAGGTAGACATTGTATCGACCACAGGCCCCGAGTAGCGAGTGAGTTGGAAGATGTAAACTCCGTATGGTGGTGCTTTTGGAACATTGCTACAAAGATATTTGAAAAGTGAAGTCATCGCGTGTATTATACAGCCTAGTTTGTAGTATATCTCTATTGTCAATTTCAAGATAAAGGTCTAGGAGCAAGGCCAATGTTGGAGTATCTGTAGTTTCCTTAATTTCGAGCTCTTTTGTAATAGATCACCAAAGCGAGGGTTGTTTAGTTATAAAATATCATCTTTATAAAGGAAGCTGAAAATAAAGATCTTTTCCAGATTTTTTTATCTTTATTTTGAAGAAGACCTTCGTTGAATTCAGCCTCATATGAGTGGAGAAACAGATTGGCTAAAAGTCTTAGAGGTGCGCAGTTTTTGTCCATTTGAATTCCGGTAGTCTGTTGAAAAACATGTCCCCCAAAACTGGACAAATATATTGTCGATCAAAAACTTTTAACATTTTAATCACTTCAATCACTTTGAATATGTGTAATATTTGATTGAAAACAAATACCCAACAGAATCTCAATGAAAAACCAAAATCAGCCAATGACAGATCCATGAACAAGAGAGATACTCAGGTTTAAACAAAGTTTTTAAAAATTTAAATATTGTAAATTTCCGAATAAAATTGGTTTTCTGTATCAAAGTATCTAGATCATCCATCCTCATATAAATAATGTGCATTTCCTGAAATAAACTGTGTTTATAGTTTCTTAAAGGTGGTTCTATATGTTGAATGAATGAATAGTTTTTTTTTTAATTTGGTTCAAATGGCTTTCCAAATGAGTATCATTTTAATAAATCATTATTATCTCATGATTTTGGTCTCTAAAACAAATAATAATACATAAATACATACCAGAATCCAAATTATACCAAGTGATAACTTTATTTGTATGCAAAAGAGTTACCATGTCATAATTTGAAGACTACACATGAGATTTGCATAGTTTACACCCTCTTTCCGTGAAGTTTCATCCAGTTTACGTGATCCTAATTTTACGTTATCCTGATCTCACCCATGGTTTTTTATTGGGTCCGTGTTGTTCATCTTTGTGTGTGTGTGTGTGTGTGTGTGTGTGTCTTCAGTTTTCTTTTCTGTGCCGTACCCATGTTGTGTCTTTGTTTTTTCTTTTTTGTTTCTGATGTTGCTATTGTCCTTGGATTGTTCGTTTTGGATTGACGGTTCGGTTCTCACTTACTTTACCGCCTATTCCATAGTGTCAACTGCATTTTTAAAATTTAAGCCTAATAAGTTCCTAAATAAACTTTCGTTAAAATTTCATTCATTGGTAAGAAATTCTTATTTCCTGTCCTTTTTTCGTGCCATGGAAACTGTCACCATTTTGGAAATGTATTCTTTGTAAAATATCGCCCAAATTAGGAGTACTTTTCATTTCCCGCTTTCTTTTTAATTCAATACCTGATTAAATATAGTTTCCAAGCCAAAGAACTATCATATTTGAATTATAAGCTTGAGAATAAATTCTTTTCATATCTTTCATCTTATTTTGAGAATTATTTTGGGTTTTTTTATCCTCAAAATGACTGGTACTTCCTGTAGAACCTTCCTCTAAAATTTTATCAAATTTGGAGCACTTCAAATTTTCCTGCCTTTTGGTTTATATGGCAACGGGCGATATTTTTAAATATCGTAGACAGGGTTGCACAGTTAGCTTTAGATGCAGGAGAAATGAGACTGACAATCGTGGGAGGGTAGAATAAAAAAGAAAAAAAAATAAGTAACGAAGACTTAATTGTATAGTTAAAAATCTTGTCGAACTGCGATAAAAAGCAAACAATAAATAAATACACATATCAAAACGTAAAAAAGATTAAAAAACAAGAAGACAACGTGGGGATTGGCCAAGATCATCGACATTGATGTCGTCAAAGGGCCATAGAAGAGAAACAAAATGGCTGAAATGTGAAGTGTTACGTCACAAGTGAGGTATAAATGTATAACATTTGTCATTACATAATCCCATACCCAAACAAAAACAAAGGCAACAATTAGAACAAGAGGCTCTCAAGAGCCTGTATCGCTCAACTGGACCATGGCTGACATATATAAAAGGCATTTCCAATAGGAAAAACAAAACATAAAATTTAGTAGAATACTTTTTTT
>MJUU01071899.1:38619-57255 GCA_002080025.1 Modiolus philippinarum
AGTAGTTTTTGAGAAGAAGATCTTTGAATGTCTTTTTCATAGGGTCCAATGTTCAAAATATGTTCCCGGCTGACGGCCATCTTGGATGAGGTACAGACCTGGCGGATACCTTTTTTGGAAGGGACCATCTAGGACCATTGTGACTAAGTTTGTTTATATTTGGACAGGTAGTTTCTGAGAAGAAGATCTTTGAATGTCTTTCCCATAGGGTCTAATGTTAAAACTATGTTCCCCGCTGGCGGCCATCTTGGATGAGGTACGGACCTGCCGGATACCGTTTTTGCAAGGGACCATCTTAGGACCATTGTGACTAAGTTTGGTTATAATTGGACTAGTAGTTTCTGAGAAGAAGATCTTTGAATGTCTTTCCTGTAGGGTCCAATGTTAAAACTATGTTCCCCGCTGGCGGCCATCTTGGATTAGGTACAGACCTGCGGGAAACGTTTTTTAAAGGGGACCATCTAAGGACCATTGTGACTAAGTTTGGTTATAATTGGACAGGTAGTTTTTGAGAAGAAGATCTTTGAATGTCTTTTTCATAGGGTCCAATGTTCAAAATATGTTCCCGGCTGACGGCCATCTTGGATGAGGTACAGACCTGGCGGATACCTTTTTTGGAAGGGACCATCTAAGGACCATTGTGACTAAGTTTGGTTATAATTGGACAGGTAGTTTCTGAGAAGAAGATCTTTGAATGTCTTTCCTATAGGGTCCAATGTTAAAACTATGTTACCCGCTGGCGGCCATCTTGGATTAGGTACGGACCTGCCGGATACATGTTATAAAGGGGACCACCTAAGGACTATTGTGACCAAGTTTGGTTCCAATTGGCCCAGTGGTTTCAGATGAGATCTTTGAATGAAAAGTTTACGACAGACGACGGACGGACCGACGGACGACGGACGCCGGACGCCAAGTGATCACAAAAGCTCACCCTGGCATAGCCAGGTGAGCTAACAAAACCACTTAGTTCATTGCCAAAAATAATGTAACTGTCTCAAAATTGTTCTATTTAGAATGATCTTAGTCGTCTCTTTTAAACAGTCAGATGCGATATTTTTGCTTTGAACACAATTTTTCTCACATGACGGGCTATGCATGGATGGCAAGAGACTGTCACATTGTCGACACAATAGTCATATGTCCATGATATACCTCACAGCTGTATCTGTTCAGGGGATGCTGAGACTTGAAAGTCGATCAAATGTTGGATAACATTGAATTTTTATTTTAATATATATTCTCTGCAAGCACTTCAACATTTTGACAGTCATGGTAATTAAATTCCTTGAAATTTTATTCGAACTGGAAACCCGATTTAATAAAAATATCGTTGTTGCAAGTGGTTGCTGTGGCAACAGTCAGCTATGTACTAAATGCCGTTTTCTACATTTTATTATCCTGATTATACAACGATGTCACTAAGTGTAATCAGATACCTTGCATTAAATCTGCTTTTTCATAATCTAAGGTAAAAATCCTGAGAGACCAACCATCTCAATGTAAATTTTACATGATTCATGGGATCGAGGTACAAAGAATTGTCACTACTACACATATCTCTTTTCGGATGGTTGTAATCATAAAGAATATTTAGTCAGGACCATTGCGATTGACAATTGTTCTGATGGTGTTGCGCCTGCTCTATTTGTTTTTCCCCTTGGATTTCGTGTTTTGACAAATCTGATCGCTAATTTTGTTATTATTCTCATTTTGTAGATTTACCCTCTCTAATCAAAATGAGAAAGATATGATGATTACTTCCATTACTATATGGATATGGAGTAAATGCATGACAAAGTCTATACAAATACCTGGTGAAAAGCAATGGAACAACGAGTCACCACGAGGCCTTCAACAATGACCTTTGCTCATACTTCATATACACTATAAGTAAAAATGATTAGCATATATTGCATATCTTTATGCATTGGTCCCAACAAACCATTTAACAGAGATACAACATGACCTCTGACCTTCACGATGTTCTATTTTTCTTGCGCACATCATTTTTGTAATCATTCTTTTAATGACTTAAATGAGTACGTGTAAATGGATACTTCATATTAACCTTTTAATTTGTGAATCTCCTCTTATGACACGGAGTTTATCTTAGACCTGGAACTTAACAATTATATAATTTTTAAGGTCACATTTTTCAATGGTTTTCCAGTTAAAATGGAGCCTCATAAATCTTTCTGTTTTTAACTTACCTCTCATGACACATAGTTTGGTTTACCTTATATGCAATCACATATTGTATTACAATTTACGAATAAGCTTTGACCTTGAACTTTGACTTTATGAACAACTTCTTGATAAAGTTGTTTTTGTTTTTCCTGATTACGGTATGGTCTTTATGTGAAGAAAAAATCAAAAATCATCCCTGCATAATGGGCTTCATTGAAAAAATTATGACCTTTGACCTTAAAATTGACGTCAATGTTATTCTGATTTTTAATTTGATTATATGTTGTCTGTGCTGTTTCGGATAGCGATATTTCACAAAAACATGACGCTCTGTTTCTGCTGCTCTGAAATACATGTTGAAGGCCTAGTGGTGACTTCAAGATGAAGAACAACAATAAAAGCGTTGTTCCATTGCTTGGTTTTACCATGTATTTGTAGAGATTTTGTCTCAATTGCATTTACTCCATATCCCTTCATTTTTTTTATTTTAGAGTGCTATCGTCAGGCATGGTTGCCTTTTTTGCATGCCATCACAAAGGAAAAGACAGGATTAACTTCAGCCAATAACCAGTTAAGTGCTTTTTTCCCACTTGACTGTAGAAACGTATTTCTAACACTGGTCAAGAGACATGAAATAAGGATATATATAGGAAAAGAATGTTTTTTTCGATAAGATCGCAGCTAGATACATTGTGGATAGTTTCAATAGTATCGTGTTATTGCCGCGGTCAAGGAAGTGACAAAACTTTCAATGTAATGAAGTCAAGATTAAAACCCCAAGCTTACACAATGTGTTAGATTCATCGATGTCAAATGTCTACATTGTAAACATATCAGACGTGAAAACCTGACAAATGAATACAATGTTGTCTTTGTTTGAGAGCATGGGAGTTTAAATTCTAATGTCGGTAAATTGAAAGTTTTGCCACTTGCTTGACCGCAGCAATAGGATCTTTTAAAAAATTCCGACAGAAGTTTACTTTTAAAATCAAACAAAGAAAGCCATCTCAGTTGGGAACACCTTATTTATATTGTTATGACGTGAAACAGCTTTGACATTTTATCTGATTAATTTCCCATGCAGTCGTTTATACGTTAATGGATCACGATATTGGTGTTACAGGGTAGTAAAATATGTTGGAGTGAAACAACATGCAGTCAATAACCGGAAACTCTTGTTCAGTCACATGTCGTTTATATATTTACTTGAATTAATAATGGTGTTTCAGGGATCAAAAGAGACTGTCGTCTTAAAATATTCGTGGAAACAGTTTCTGGCAATTAGCAGACTGAAGTCATGTTTGCTTTATTATACACCGATTGAAAAGTGGGTGTTTAATTTAAGAAAGGAAAGCACATTTGGATTTTAATTAAACTTGCATCCATGAAAGCGTTTATTCAAAAGTAAAGACATATTTCGATTTTGGGTCAAAGGCCTAGGTAAAATGAACTTGCATAAGAAAATTTTAACTGAAAATGGTCTTCACAGCAGAACTTCAGAATTTTTTATGGATAGGACGAAACTATTGAATAGGAAATCTTCAGAGATTTGAAAGATGCATTCAAGTCCTATTATGGTTTCCATGAACTTTTGATAGATAAAGCATTGGGAACAATGTAAAAGCAGAAATTGCTTCTTTCACAGTTACTTAGCCTCCTTCTATACTATGTGAGTTTTTTTCTGTTCTATGACATCGTCTTTATTTTTCTTTCTGTGTCAGATTCACCCTGGGATAGTGTACATTTTTTAATTGGACTTAAATTTTCATATCTAGGACTGGCCCCATCCCCCGGGACAGGCCTGTTGGAGTTTCACATTGGATTTGTCATGATTGTATATTCTTGTCTGAGAATGTTTGATACTTCTCTTCGTTCCTATGAGAAGGGACCATATCGGACCAGAACTGAAATGTCTCATCTTTGCAATTTGTCTGACGAAAATTGTGAAATTTTTCCTCGACCTTCTTTTGCAGTTCCTGAAACCAAAATTCTAACTTTCGTACCAGCTCATGATGTCCTATGTTCCTGTTTATCCTTCGTCTGGACGAAGTACTTGCTTGCCTAGCCTTCCAGACACCAACAGAGCTGAAATTTGCAATTTTCTGAATAACACTCACAAACCTCGGAGTACTTGGAAACTTGGTGCAAAAGGCGTGACAGGAAGGCTTTCCATCGCACTCCAGACTTCAGGAGATAGTGATCACTGTGGATCCCTCATGACGATTCCACTTTTAATTCGTCTCTCCCGAGCTGTATGTTCAAGATTCGGTGTGGGAGCAATGGCTTTATGTTGACGCTCTATCAACTGATTGAAGTTTCGCCCTCGCATGGAACGGTTAAAGCCTTTAACAGCGGTTACCAATAAATTCTTTCCCCATGATCCCCTCGTAGTTTGTGTTCTCGTCTGGATAGCATCTATTCTGCGATTTCATACCAAGAGGATATATGTTCCTTGCTCTCTGAGTAGGCGAAACCTCTACTAGCAGGCCTTTTGCATTCATCTGGACTTTCTGGTGTGATGGCTGGGACATTTTTCTTTTATTCTTTATATTTCTTCTTTCATGTAAGTCCACTTCACTCCAGGTTTGCTTTGTTGTGGGTAGGACCTGCCTTGTTGATCCATAGTTGATAGATTGGTGGTCATTATGGACATTTCGCCGCCATGGTTTTTCGGAATAACAGCAAACTTTCAGAAACCCGGAGCCCATGACGGCATGCCAATGCAGAGGCCCTGGTCTGTAAGAAGCTATCCACCATTGTTCCTCTTGTTTTACCCTAGGTTGAAGAGTAATGTGTTGCGGCCCTTGGATCTTGGATACCAAAAATAATGTTTACTTTGTTCCTTGCATTCAGCGGATGTGATATTTATCGTCCAAATATCGACTGATATTTCATTTCAGGCATAACAGTGAAAAAAACTTAAGATTAAATTCTGAACGCCTATGGTCTTGCTTTGACGTTCTTTACCCATATCTATATATTCATCATTTATCTTAGTCAGATACAGAAGTAGTATTTATCATATGACATCTGTAATCAATCAAAACCGTGTCATTATGTGTTTCCTTACATAGTCCTAACGAGTTTCTGATATGATATTCTTCTTCTGACTAGACCGATACAATCTTCTATGATAATTTTTATTTTCAGTGTGATATTTGATTGATTTGGTGATTAATTCTGCACAAAATATAGAATTTTCTTCTCGTTTAATGTAATGTTTTAAAGTGTAATACTTCCTTTATCATATCAACCTTTGATGTCATTTACAGACATGAGTAAAGCAATTCAATCATTTTCTCCTACAAGTTTATACTATATGATTTGTTGATGTATAGTTCATGTATTCTAAATAACAAAATACCAAAGTTACTGTTAATTTAGTTGCTTCAAATGGCCATTTCCATAACTATAATACAATAAAAACCTTTGGTAGACTATAATTCGAAAAATGTGTAAAAGCTGATAGAAACCAAATTACTAATACGTTTGGAAAGCAAAACTCAGGCAAAGACTAGATAATTAGCAACTATATAACAGTATACTACCTACGTCATGTCACATTGTTTTGACATATGAGGTTCTTCCGAGACTAAATCTGTCTTTCCTCTACAAATTATTTATGAGATTGAACGATATAAAGAAAACAAAAGGGATTGGACATAACGAGAGCATCTTTCATTCTTTTATTGAAAGGAACACTCCAAACTTGTGGTACTGACCAACAACTATATGATTTCCTTTCTTCGTCTATTGCAAATACTATAACATTATAAGGCCTGCTTTATTTCAAAAATTAAAGATGCTACTCAGTCCAAATGTGAACATTATAACTTACAAAGAAATGATCAGTAAATATTGAGTTGATATCTTTAAATATGGAAATGATGATTTATCGATGGATGACAACAAACTTTTGTTTCAATATATTTTTGAATTAATTGAAAATTGTAAAAGATTCTAATATATCTTGTACATATTTATTTACTATTATTCGTACTGTATTGGGTGAGTGTGTGCGAGAGAATTTTTTGTAATGTATTTTGTCTTGCATTATATGTCTTGTCTATCTTTATGTCGAGGAGAGCAACTTTGTAGCGCTTGGGCTGTTTGTCATCCTCATTAAATAAATAAAGCATTAAATTAAAACAACTATATGATTCCTGTGACAATCAAAAACGGGTTTTTGCTTTAATGGCGATTATATAAAGTTGACTCTACCTCACAGACACCGAAACCCCATCTTTCAACAGATTCCAAATAAAAATTCTATACGGGCAATATCCAGAGGTAAAACTGTAAACGCTGGGTCAGTTGGTGGTTACCCTGAGTTGACGTCGACAAAAGCCACTGGGAGCTTGGAAAAGTAAGTAAGTACCGAACCATCAGTCTAAAACAGTATAATCAAAAGACAATAGCAACATCGGAAACACAAAGATACTAAGACAACACAGAAAGGTAAAAAGGAAACTCATACACAGATGAAAAACACGGACCCAAGTTAAAATCATATGTGAGATTAGGTGCGCCAGTAGAGTAAGCATCTGCTGCTTCTTAGAAGACGACCGCCGTGTTGAACATGTCAAATCGGATAGAGGTCACAACAATCTGAAGCTTTTAAAAGGACAGATCTGTTGCCATCTGGGAAACAATTAACATAAGCCAAAAACTACAGAGACTCTGATTGGTATTTAATTAATGGCATCTGGAACCTGGTTTGAATTGACGTCGTAGGTGTGTGAGTCTATGTGTAGAATATTCATATCTCCTCCCGATAACAATACACTGTTATTATCTTTTTTTCTTACTCTTTCAATCTCTGAAAACATAGTGTCTTTGTAATGTTGGTCTTGTCGTCTTCTTAGGGCATCTTCCTAGGACTGACGTTAAGCATTCCTTTGTTGAAGTCAAATGTGTTTTCCAGCTGCGATGACCATCCCTCCATGTGCTCCCCCATGTTATGAGACATTTGGACCATTTTCCCAAGTTAGGTTCGACAATGTATCTCATTTCAAAACACTTTTGTGCTTTTATAAACAAAGGATAGCATGTCAAGAAGTGGATACTTGAAGTGTTAATACCTTTTTCACCTCAATGTTATCATGAAAACTCGCAAACAAATGCTCAGAAGGAAATCTGCAATAAGGGAGTTTTTAAAGGATATCTTCATTTAATGGTCTTCCAAAAGTTTAGATTTTATCTGCACTGAAGAGACATAAGTTGTCGAAATGCGCATATGCAGAAAAGAAATTCACAGTGTAACTACGGTATTTAGTCATTTACCTATATTTCAAAACAGTCTATATAACCAATGGTTTTCATTCAAAATTAAGGAATTTCGCCCACATTTTTAGGAAGGTTATAGACACAGTATACTTTTTGAAGTGTTTTTATACCCCACCACACGAAGTGGCGAGGTATTATGTGATACCCTCAGTCATGTGTCCGTCCGTCTGTACGTCCGTCTGTCCGTCCCCCGAAGGTTTCCGACTGATAACTTGTGAACGAAATAACACAAGGTCTTCAAACTTGGCAGGCAAGTTGTTTACCACAAAACTCAGGTCAAGTTCGAATTTGGGTTCAGAGGTCCAAGGGAATCTGGAGTTATGGCCCTTGAAACTTCAAAATTTTGCTAATTTTGGGGTTTCCGACTGATAAGTTGTGAACGAATTATCATCAGGTCTTCAAACTAGGTATGTAAGTTGTTTACTACAAAACTCAGGTCAAGTTCGATTTTGGGTACAGAGGTTTAAGGGGTTCTGGACTTATGCGCCTTGAAACTTGGAAATTTTGCTAATATTAGGGTTTCTGACTGATAACTTGTGAACAAAATAAGACAAGGTCTTCAAACTTAGTATGCAAGTTGTTTACCACAAAACTCAGGTCAAGTTCGAATTTGGGTTCAGAGGTTCAAGGGGTTCTGGAGTTATGCCCCTTGAAACTTTGAAATTTTGCGAATTTTAGGGTTTCCGACTGATAAGATGTGAACGAAATAACACAAGGTCTTCAAACTTGGTATTTAAATTGTCTACCATAAAACTCAGGTCAAGTTTGAATTTGGGTTCAGAGGTCTAAGGAGTTCTGGAGTTATGCCCCTTGAAACTTTGAAAAAATGCAAATTTTAGGGTTTTGTAGTCATAACTCATAAGTCATAGTCATAAGTCATAATGAAATAACATACTGCCTTCAAACTTGGTATGTTTACCACAAAGCACAGGCCAAGTATAATTTTGGGTTCAGTGGTACACATAGTCCTGGAGTTATGCCCATTTTAACATAGAAATTTTGTGAAACAACGGCAGTAGAATGCCGAAGGAACAAAGGGGAGAAATTCACAAAAATCAAAGTCCAAAGACAGGGCAAAAACGAGAACACAGAAAACAATGACGTTAGACACGTGGCGGGGTATCATGTAATGCACCATTACTATTTTTATCTTTTTGATCGGATTTTTTAGTAAACTATATGCCTTCTCATATTGATAGTAGTTGTATTAAAATAAGAATAAATGCAATATGTTCAGCTTATTATTTGCGACGGAAAACAATTTTTCCAAGGAATAATCCTAATTGGACATAGGACAAGGTCGATGGAGGCTTCGTCATGACAAAGGCGGAAGATTGCTCATCTAAAATTAAAAATAAATTCACATTTTTTTATCAGGACTTGAAATTTCACTTAATTCAGCATTGTTTGTAACAATTATTCTGTTGTCAGCCATATCAATGATGAATACTCTAAACTCAGACTAATTCTGAATTACACCTTCTCTTGCAATGTTGTTTGGTTAAGTGCTGTCACATTCCAGCACATTCAGGTGAATGATTTAGGTTCCAAAAGATCAATGCGGTTGTTGGAGTGCATAAACCTGTCTATAATTGGCTTTGGTGTCCTTTTACCTAGGAGTCGAATGGAGATACTTTTCTTTTTTTTTTCCTTTAACTTGAAAATTTCAAATTATCTTTTTTTTCCTTTGACTATGTTGCAAGCAATGTCCGTATTATCCCTTGATTGATTTAACTCCATGTGTATGCAATTTTTGTGGCTAGGCTGCTCTAGAACATTTCATTTTGTTACTGATTCGTATTATTTTGCTTACATTGAGTAATGTTCTATCATAATATCTCAATAAATTTTGATCTACAGTGTAATTTTATCAACCTGGACAGTGTTAGCTTCGACGGCTTATCTTTGGACGTCATCGTCCGCGAATCAAGATTAAAGCTTTTCGCAGTTTGTCATGAAGGTTTTTAGGGAACACTGAAGCTGAAGCTTGATCGGGGTAAATGATGTTTATAATCTGTATATCGAGGGATCAAAAGTAATGTTTTGGTTATGGACAGATTCAATACCATTTTGAGTGAAAGTTTAGATGGCTGCCTTCTACGTTTGAGACTTTGAGATTTTCTTTAAAGATTTACCACAGGAATTGGTGTTGACGATTATGAATAAATGTTATTGCTTGTGTATCGTTGTTGTTTTTACAACATTTCAAGATCGCTGATTGTTAAATGTGTGGGTCACTTATTGCACATAATACATATATGGGGTCGATATTGTTATGGGATTTGCTTGTATTGTTAGAAATAACTAAATACCGAAGTTACTGTGAATTTACTTTCTGCATATGCGCATTTCGACAACTTATGTCTCTTCAGTGCAGATACAATCTAAACGTTTGGAAGACGAGAAATGTTTGCATTTATCAATATTCAGTGTTGTCATTTACTCTTAGTCATAAATATGGAATAGTTTTTGGTTGAGAATGCCCGAGATATTCACGGGCTGTTTGTTTTCAAAAAAATCAAATTATCCTTTAAAAATCGCTGTAATTATTACTTGAATAATTTTTGTACGCGATTGGCATCGAAAATTGGATTTTTGGGAAATATTTGTACACCCAATATTTGATTAATAAATGTCAAATTTTCACCAAAAATGGGTTCAAGAATGAATTGAAGGAGTGGTCTGACAGATTCGTAAAATGACAGACTTTTGTACTTCACATTAAGAAAACTATGGTTAAAACAAAATATTATACTTTCATCCTCACACTTTTGTGTATAATGCTTCCAAACTTCAATTTTTGCTCACAAAATACGAATATTCCATATTTATGACCAAGTGTATATATCAATTTATTTACAAGCACTTATCAGTTATTTCTTTCATTTAGCTGTTAGTTGATGATACTGAGTAGGTGTAATCTACAATTATGACCATACATCAATTAAAACTAACTTGGCGAGAATAATTATCTATCATGCATTTACTCCATATCTGGACGGGTATATAAATATGCCATTGTTTACTGGGCCTTTACTCCATATCTTGCACTGCCTGAATGGGTCGAGGCCACTGTCTTGTGGACCAAAGGTCTAAAGGTGCGCCAGTAGTCAGATCAAGAATCACATTAAACAAGAAAATTGCAGCAGAGCTGCGAGAGGGGGTTAATTTGAGACATGTGAAATTAGAAGTTCTTCAATAAAAATATAAAGCAGTGGAAATATTTATATTTGAGCCCCCTCCCCCATATTTATGTTTTCACATCATTTGTCATCATTGTATCAAAAATTATTTTATTGATAATAGATTGTGAAACTTGACAGCTGTGCTCACGTTCCCTAAATACACACTCCAATTCATAGTTAAATATTCAAATTCACGCCTTGTCTGATTATTTTATAATTCACGATCCCAACATTTCACTAGTTTCTGCTACCTCTGAATTCATTGCAATCTCAACAGCACTTTTGTAGTTGTCGGTCCTTGAAATGTAGTTGTACATATTTCCGGTGTAGCAGACGCCTAGTTGTTTTCATTTGAAGATTGGCGATTTTCACATCAATTTGAACATTATTATGTCTCAAAGCGTAATGCCATTTCATTTTGAAAGATTTCAGTCAAATATTCACGCTAGTAGGCTATCAAAATAGCCATTGCGTAAGTCAAGGAAAAGGGAATATCAAACTAAATAACTTCAAGGTAAGACATCTTTAGTTACGTTGTCATGATATCCATTTTCGCCTTTTTCATGCATGGCATGATACTTGAGAGGTGTATTGCCAATGGCTTCCTCATTACTATTCATTGTTTGCTATTAATCACAATGTCCGTGCCTTCGGCACGACAGTTGTATCCTTATCCTAGTGGTTATGCCTTCGGCAATCGACATCGCCACGTGTTTAAATTGTCTCAGATAGGCCTACTACTTGGGCGAAAGCTTTACTACGGACACCCGATGTTTGCCGCCGAATGACGAACGCTTTTTTATGGAGAATCACACTTTCTTTGTTATTTATTCTTTATTTATGTTGGTAGTGGTCGTGCGTTCGGCCCGACAGTTGTATCAATTTGTTCATATTATTCGTGACTTCGGCACGACATTTACTTCCATAATCATTAATATTTGCACATACGAAACAGCCGGTCTCGTGTGATTTCGTGTTGTCTCGTGTAATCTCGTGTTTTATCGTGTGATCTCATATTCGAAAATACAAAATACACATTAGTTTCCTGTTTGTTGATACGGCCTTGCCTTTGGCACGAAACATAAGTGATAAATTGTTAATACTTTTTATTCACCATAACAGTATTTTGTTATTTAGTATTCATTTGGGTGTGGTCGTGCCTTCGGCGCAACATGCGATTTCAGTTTCGAAACATCGTATAGCTCCTCCCACTTCCGCTTCAGGACGAAAAGTTTTTACAAGTACCAACCATGTTCGATTCCCTAACATCATGGTTGGTAAAAAAAACGTTGTTCCATTGCTTGTTTTTACCGTGCATTTTAGATACTTTGTCTCATGTGCATGTACCCCATATTCTGCCATTGTTTATTACCTTACATGAAGTTTACCTTGCGTTTAATAGATATATCTCTTCAAAATACTAAGCTTCATTATGTTTATTGCGCTCGGTTGATACTTGAAATGGTAATGAGTACTTCGTCCGGACTATTTTTGAATTGAAGTTGTTCATATATATTATTTCATTATAATGATGCTGATGAAACACGTGTACACCATAACGAAATTTACCGTTTATTATGCAACTTCGGTATTTTAAATAATTTGTATGCGACACGCTCATTTCTGTTTCAATATACAAATATACTGCAAGCTAGGATTTTTAAGTACAATCCTCTCAAAATAGTTAAATAATTTCCGAACAATGTATTGTTCTCAATTTTTTTTAATCTTTGCACAAAGTAGGCTTATTTCTTTACTTTGATGAGCTTCGTGCATATACTAATTATGGTATTATCAAAAGATGTAAAAGAAGCAAATGTATAGTAGAAAGACACATGGATTTGTAGTCACGTTTTATCATAATACTTAACTGATAGCATTCCCTGATTGAAGATTTTCTCGTTCTTCTTCTTTCATCTTGATACTGCTTCAAAAGAAAAAAAAACAGGTTGCCAAACAATATGTTGCAGTAGAGTTGATAAATATTCACCAGCCTCTATCTAGACCATTTGGCCTACAGATTACTTTAGGGGTAAAATAGAGACTGGCATATTTTGTGGACACACAAATTTGGAAAAAAATCTAGGTATTTGTTATTTGTTTCGGTAACAATTTAAAAAAAAACTTTTAATTGGAATTATTTTTCTTAAAAGTATGTTAACAAAACAGTACTAGATATTGATATAAGGATTGATGTCGAAATAAACGCTTACGAGTGAAACCATTGTAATGCCCACCGTTAACATAATTTAAATTTTAAGGAAGAATTTTTTTTTTTATTATTTTGCATTATTCCTTACCAAACAATAACCATGGCCTTGATTATTGCCCTATTTCTATCTGTACTCCTAAATTTAATTTAATAGCCAACCCTCTCGATAACTCTTATTTACTACATGTATAATGCTTTACTTCAGCCTGAACCAAACCCCAATGAGTTTTCAGCGACTGTTAAAAGACGAATGTCGCTGGAGATTGATGCTGCGTTCACACTGACGTAAAATTCGAATTCAGTTCGAATTAAAACACAAATGTCGATAGGTCGATTTTTGAATTCGAATTAGATTGCACATTCAAATTTGAATTGACCGATTCGTGTTAGTGATTTCGATTAAAGGATATGTTTCACTAATGCGAATCGGAATACGTATTTATTAACTATCGTATAGACAGAGCATGATTGAAAAGCGAATGGAAATGAAGATAAAATAAAATTGAAATCAGCCATATCTTCGTCAGTCTCATAGACAATTTCATAATCTTGACTGCCATGGCTCCTCATTTTTTTCAAATGGGAAAAATTCACGTGATATGTCACGTGTTTCTTATGCTCTTAGAATAGACCTTTTCACGATACAAGTGGATTAGTCCATCAGCACACTCAGTAAAAACTTCCGGACGGCAAATTCTTTTGTTCTACCCCAATCCCTCCTTCCGGATATTCCGGACTGATCGGCAGTTATTGTGAAAAGGTAGAACAAAAGAATTTGCCGTCCGGAAGTTTTTACTGAGTGTGTATGCTTTATTCACTCAATGAACCGGTTTTGAATCAGCTTGAGTGAATAAAGCAAACACTTGAATACAATATTACATGATTTCCACCAATCTCTAACAATTTCTTACCAGTATCCAGGATGTACATATGTCCTTACCAGTCTGGCAACTTGCTACTTACGTATTTCCATTTGACTGGATCTACCATTGGGTCGTTTCATCTATTTTATTGGACTTAATTTGTCCCTGATTACTATGCTACTTTTTCACATATCATTTCTCACATGAAGGATAATGCATACATAGCTAAAGATGCTTTCCCTGTATACCCACCCGATTATGAAATGGTATCGGAATACTGCACTTCTATATCAAAAGGGACTGGAAAATCGTAAAGATATGAAAATTTTACAGAATTTAAAACCAGAATAAAACTACATTCCAAACAACATTTTCAAAAACATTTTAAACAACAAAATACCAAAATTTCTACAAATTTAGTTTCCATGCGCGTAGCAAAAAAGCATTTGCTTGCACATCATTTTTCCAATAATGATAATCATAATAATAATAATGAAACTTAAAAAAATAATAATAATAACGTTTCCAGTATTTAGCCGGGACCAATTATGGATTTTATGTCTCCAGGTAAAAAAAAACATCTTTTTTCTCCAAAACCTGACTCGCTCTTGGAATATGCCCAAGTCTTATTGCCATAAAGTTTAGTACTTGCAATATTTTACTAGTTGGGCCATTTTATTGATTGATAATAAACAAGTTTACAACCATAACTGGGATGCAGATCGGAAAAATGTATATTTATGCAATCTTCGAACAAACTTCGGTTTATTACGGCAACAAATACCTGGAACTTGTTCTTTATTATTTTAATTCTTAACCTCTTTTGGGTAGAAAGAATCAATAGTTGTGGATAAATACTAATATAACGAAGATTTTTTCGTGCTCATTTGTTCCTTCGGTATTCTACTGCCGTTGTTATGAACGAATAACTAAATACCGAACTTACTGTAAATTTTGTTTATGCATATGACCTTTTCGACAACTTATATCTCTTCGAGCATTATGATTATCAACCTTTCCTGTTCCAATTTTGGGCACTTCAACGTTTCAAAAGTTGTGATGCTGTGGTGGAATTTTAGTATGAATCTTTAAAATTTATATCTGATTGACACCACTTAAGAAGTAATTTGGAGTTTTTTTAAAAATTGGCATAGCAGCTGATTTGGTTCCAGGGGATCTGTCTACAAAAAATGGCATAGCAACTGGATTAGGTCCAGGGGATCTGTCTAAAGAGCTGACCGGGTATGTCAGGTAGTGGTTCGGGCTATGCATGTCTATGTAAGGTAGTCAGGTCACAATACGAAACCTGGCCTCCAACCATTTGTATTAAGACTCCTTTCATACATGCTTCAATATGGAAAAGCCTCAGAAGGCAGTATAAAAAAATAATAAATTTCCTGCCCCTACCCGTTTTACCATTTTTACAGTCGCAATAAAACCTCTTTGTCTTGGTTGTCGCATCCACCCTTATTTGATTTTTTTTTCTTTTAACCATTTTAATTAATGTATTTGCCTGATCCTTATGTAGCTGAAATATTAATCACTATAAACGCTAAATCTAGCTAACTAATTAATCAAAAAGTCAATCGGTTGAAAGAATATGGGTACTCGTCAAACGGATTTTGGTAGAACAAACAAGAACATGCTTTGATTTTTGTTTGTATGGAATTTCATGTAGTTTTGGTAACCGATACACAATGAATGGAGATTTTCATTACTTAAATTTCAGTAACTTCAAAAAAGAATTGATCCCGCGTAACATCTTCCTTTAAGGACTTCCTAGCTTCTGTATGTAGTAATGATTTGATATTGGTATACTGAGTTGTACCGTGTCTCCTCTTTTCACGTATGTCACTAATATACTTCCTATTATTTCCAAAACTTTATTTTTTCCCGTTATAGCCATATATTGCAATTTTTCGTCAAGGAGTTTTCAGTTTATATACTCAGTATTATCAGTTCAGTAATTATTTGATTTATATGGTATATAGTACCGTGTCTCTCCTGTTGAAGTCCGTCACACTACTTGCGGCAACTTTGATTTTTAGCTCACCTGGCCATCACTATGCGTCCGTCGTCCGTCTGTCAACAATTTCAAAAATCTTCTCCTCTGAAACCACTACGCCAAATGTAGTCAAACTTGGCCTGAATCATCACCAGAGTATGGCTTCTCAAAATTGTGTTCGATTAGGCGGTAGGTCAAACAACATGGCCGCCGTTGCTAAAAATAGAACATCAGGGTAAATTGCAGTTTTTGGCCAATAACTCGAAAATCATTACAGATATCAAAAATCTGACAGGTGTAAAAGTGATCAGCATAGCAAGATCTACCTGCCCTTCAATTTTGAAGAAAATCCGGAAACCCGTCTTGGAGTTATTGCCCCTTTTCCGTAAAATTTTTAATTTGTGTATTTTTTATTTTTTATTTTCAAAAGTGTAACAGATAGAGGTCAAAATGTTCAGCATATCAAGATCTAGCCTTGTAGGAGTTATTGCCCTTTTTTCGTGGAATTTTCAAAATTTTCATATTTTTCGTCTTTTATTTCCAAAACTATAGAAGATGTTTGCCATGCTGTGTGAATTTCAAATTGTTTGTTGACCACCATTTTCAAAATGGCCGCCGAAAAAGGCGGGAAAATTCAACATCGTTCGATTTCAATGAAATTTGGTTTCCAAAAAGGTATTGATGTCGCAACTTCAAAACTGATGTTAAAAATTATTCGTTGACTGCCATTTTCAAAATGGCTGCCAAAAAAGGCGGGAAATTTCAACATTGTCCGATTTCCATGAAATTTGGTATCCAAGTGGGAATTGATGTCACTACTTCAAAACCGATGTTGAAAATCGTTTGTTGACTGCCATTTTTAAATGGCTGCCAAAAAAGGCGGGAATATTCAACATTGTCCGATTTCAATGAAATTTTGTTTCCAAATAGGTATTGATGTCACAACTTCAAAACTGATCTTGAAAAATTGTTCACTGACGGCCATTTTCAAAATGGCCACCAAAAAAGGCGAAAAAATTCAACATTGTCCGATTTTAATGAAATTTGGTTTCCAAATATATATTGATGTTGCGACTTCAAAACCAATGTTGAAAATTATTCATTGACCGCCACTTACAAAATGATGTCTCTACTTCAAAACTGGTGTCGAAAGTGGTCCTTAGCAAGTACGTTTTTTGTCAAACAAATCCCAACAAAGAAATAAAGTAAAACATTATCAGACTTTAAATACAGTCAAAGATGTGTTGTTCGAGCTACCAAAGTTTGAGAGACTGAAGATCAACTTTATAACTTACAATGTTAGCTTGGGAGCTTCTGGTTTTATATAGAAAAATATATTTCAATATTTACAGCTTTGTTGAAGAAAAAACTTCACAGTTAAATTTAAGAAAAAATAATTAATTATTTTGCATTTGTCATTAAAGTTCAAAAGTACAAAAAACTAATACAAATTATGTTACACTCATAAAAACAACAAAGATATGAAAAGAAAATTAGCATGTCTAAAAGTACAAAAGTTGCGTTCAACACATATATAGGCGGTACGTGACTTTTGAGAAGGGACCTCTCGTGTAATTGAAGCTGAAATCGATGTTCTCTAATTTTTATACAGTTTTCACATTCCTTGAACGGTGTGGAAACATTTGTTCTCCTCTCTAGAGAGAACAAGTTGCGTGAAATTCCCCGCAAATTTTTTTCCGGAATACTTTCCTCGGTGTTTTTCGTCCATTTATTAGAAAAACAATTTCCACAACTTAAACATGTTAATGTTAAATGAAAGGATATTGAGAAAATGCAGATGAGACAAAGTCTCTACAAATACATGGTAAAAACAAGCACAGGAACAACGCTTTATTGTTGTTCTTCATCTTGAAGTCACCACGAGGCCTTCAACAATTAGCTTTGCTCATACCTCATAGTAAGTTCCAGACGGCCCCTAGCACCGGTTTGAGCGGAATTCTTTGCTAATTGTCTTTTCTGGTCATGGATGCGGGATTGTCAACAAACATAAATTAAACTAGAAAAGCGCTCTTACAATCACTGTCATCCTTTGCCCGACAAAAGCACGAGTGTCTCAAGCTAGTGGACGATAACAACATATAGACAAACACAGGGCACTCATCAAGTCGATTGTAAGAAAACTTGGCATTATAAAATAATGAGATGTGGGCATTTTAAACAGGTGGTCAGAATTACATTTCGAAATTACGAAATAATAATGACAAAACTTGAAAGTATGATAGTATATCCATATTAGAAATTCTCTCACGAACAAGTACACCATAACTGAAATAAATAGAGAGCATACATCTCGCGCAGGGTAAATCTTTTTACGGACTCCACACTGCAGGAAAGACAAGCTCCAGTCGTAAATGTTGAATGAGAGGATATGGAGTAAATACACATGAGACAAAGTCTCTACAAAAACATGGTAAAAAAACAAGCAACTGCGAAATTTCTCACATCTCGTTAAATAAATTTTTTTCAACTGTTTATAAGTTCGGCAAGCCTCGCTTTCAAACATTTGCAAAATTTATTTAACTCGATTGGAGAAATTCATAATCAACTAGTTCTCGTCGTGGAAACCATATTCCTCTAATTTCTAGCACATGTAACCAACGCGTGACCGGTGTGATAAAAATGTTTCTCATCTCCAGAGAGAGAACAACTCATGTGAAATTACCCGCTGAATCTATTCGGAACATCTTCCTCCGTATTTTACATTTTGTCATTGGAGAAACTTTTTCTACAACTTAAACACGTTAATTATGAAATTTCTTACATATTGCTAAATAAATTTTCAAATTTCTAAAAACCCGGCAAACCTCGTTTTCAAACATTTGCAAGATGTGAAAATTTAATAATCAACTTAATTCTCATTTCTGAAACTATATG
>MJUU01071899.1:63395-74112 GCA_002080025.1 Modiolus philippinarum
GGTCACCGATGACCTTAACCCTTGTTATCGCTTCAACTCGTAAACCGTAATAGATGGCTGAAAACATATAATGAGAAAAATGTTCATTATCATGAGACGCAACTTTGTTACATTGGTCTGAAGAGATTTGACGACTCTTTATATCAGTTATTGCCCTTTGTAAGATTTTGAGTTTCCGTTAATGCTAAATACTCCCAAATGATAAGTCATAGAGACCTAAAACCTTCACCATTGTTCATAAGTCATATATGGCCATCTAAAAATGTCAAGGTCAAAGGTCACCAGTCAAGGTCACTGATGACCATTAGCCTTGTTATCGCTTCAACTCGTTAATCGCAATAGATTGCTGAAAACATATAATGGGAAAAATGTTCATAATCAAGAGACACAACTTTGTTGCATTTTGTCGGAAGAGATTTGACGACTCTTTATATGAGTTATTGCCCTTGGAAAGATTTTGAGTTTCCGTTAATGCTTAATTCTCCCAAACGATAAGTCGTAAAGACTAAAAACCTTCACCATTGTTAATAAGTGATAAAGTGATAAAGGTAAACTGTAAGAGATAGATGATCAAATGTATTTGAGTCATAAGTATTTGTTCATAAGTCATTTATGCCCATCTATATTTATGTTATCGCTTCAACTCGTAAACCGTAATAGATGGCTGTAAACATATAATGAGAAAAATGTTCATTGTCATAAAACGCAACTTTGTTACATTTGGTCGAAAGAGATTCGAGGACTCTTTATATGAGTAATTGCCCTTTGAAAGATTTTGGGTTTCCGTAAATGCTAAATACTCCCAAACCATAAGTCGTAGAGACCTGAAACCTTCACCATTGTTCATAGGTGATATATGGTCATCTGAAAATGTGAAGGTCAAAGGTCATCGGTTAAGGTAACAGATGACCTTGGACCTTGTTATCGCTTAAACTCGTAATCTATAAGAGATAGGTGGTCAAATGTATTGGAGAAAATGTGTGTCTCATTGTCATCTGCACATTTTTGACCGAAATAGACAACAAAATCAAAACTCAAACATGTAATCATGGTGAAAACTGGTGAAAGTCCTTGCAATTGTTCTCTGAACAATTGACCTTTTAATTATTATTATTTTTATTTCTTTTTCTTCCGCCGCAACTCAAGCTCAAAAACTGCGCGACATATCATTTCGATACTTTAGGTGATGAATCGACATCAGTGTGGGATCTTAAAACTGAGTCAAGCATATTGATCTATTTTTAGTAACGGAGTTATCTGCCCCGGAACCAAAAATCTTGTTATCGCTAAAACTCGGAAACCGTAAAAGATAGCTGATTAAGTGTAATGGGAAAAATGTTCCTTAGATCATTACGCAACTTTGTTACATTTTGACCGAAACCGTGCGGTATGGTATTTTTTGAGTTATTGCCCTTTGAAGTTTTTGAGTTTCCGTAAAAATTTTTTTCTCAGAAACCGTAAGTCGTAGAGACCTGAAACCTTCACCATTGTTCATAAGTCAAATTTGGCCATCTAAGAATGTCAAGGTCAAAGGTCATCGGTCAAGGTCACCGATGACCTTTGACCTTGTTATCGCTTTCACTCGTAAACCGTAAATGATGGCTGAAGACATGTAATGGGAAAAATGTTCATTGTCATGAGACGCAACTTTGTTACATTTGGTCCGAAGAGATTTGACGACTTTTTATATGAGTTATTGCCCTTTGAAAGATTTTGAGTTTCCGTTAATGCTTAATACTCCCAAACGATAAGTCGTAGAGACCTGAAACCTTCACCATTGTTCATAAGTCATATATGGCCATTTAAAAATGTCAAGGTCAAAGGTCACCGGTCAAGGTCACTGATCACCTTAGACCTGGTTATCGCTTTAACTCGGAAACCGTAATAGATAGCTGATTAAATGTATTTGAGAAAATGTAAGTCTCATTAAGATTTACATTTGGTACATTGGGTCCAAAATAATTGGACCACTAGGTTTGGACCTACGGCCCAAAAACTGTTTTTCGGGGTCTGATTTTCGGTTTTTTTGTTTATATCTCAAAAACTATGTAACATACAGAGAAACTATAAGAACAAAAAATGTTCAGTTAAACATGACCGAAAAAATAGGGTCAAGGTCACAGGTCAAAGTCCTTAGAAACAACGTTTTTTTGCCATAAAGACCTTAGCAACCATAGGCAAAAATATTTGTAATGTTGTAAAGAGGAAATAAATGACATTTCCAACCGGAAGTGACTTTCATGTCCCTAGCAACAAGCTTATTTTCGAAATAGTCCTTAGCAACCATTGAGCAAAAGACTAGTTAAGTTCAAAACTTTTGTTCACATCACATTTTTGACCAAAATAGACATCAAAATCAAACTCAAACATGTATTCATGATGAAAACTGGTGAAAGACCTTGCAATTGTTCTCTGAACAATTGACCTTTTAATTATTATTATTATTATTATTATCATTCCGTTTCTTTCTTCCAATGTTTTTGTCCGGCTTCGTTCTCAGAGATGCCTGGACAGAATTCATTCATATTTGGTGCAAAGTTGGATCACCTTATGAAGTTGTACCTCCACTAAAAAAAATTTTCAAAATGAATGGCTGCCAAGTTACGTCAACGATTTGAATTTGTCGGATTTCCATGAAAATCATAAAATCATAAAATCTCAAACATGCCTTGACAAAATTCAGTCATACTTGGCACAAAGTTGGACCACCATAAGAAGATGTGCATGCACCAACAAAAATTTTCAAAATGGCACCGGTTTCCATGGAAATGGCAAAAAAGGCGGGAAAATCAAAGTGCTCAGAATTGAATGAAAATTTACAGAAAGGTTGCTTAGGAAATGGAGGAAAGGTTTCTGATATCCAAGACTTCGATATGGCACCGATTGCCATGGAAATGGCAAAAAAGGTGGGAAAATTAAAGTGCTCAAAATTGGATGAAAATTTACAGAAAGGTTGCTTAGGACATGGGGGAAAGGTTTGCGATGTCCAAGACTTCAATATATCACCGGTTGCCATGGAAATGGCAAAAAGGCGTGAAAATCAAAGTGCTCAGAATAAAATGAAAATCTACAGAAAGGTTGCTTAGGACATGGGGGAAAGGTTTCCAATGTCCAAGACTTCAATATGGCACCGGTTGCAATGGAAAAGACAAAAAAGGGGGAAAATCAAAATGCTCAGAATAAGTTGAAAATTAAGAGGAAGGTTGCTAAGAACATGGGGAAATCATTTTAGGTGTCCAAGACTTCTGGATTTCTGGCATATAAAAAAAAAATTCATCTTTGTCCGATTTCATTGAAAATTTATTTGTAGGTAGATTGTGACGATGCGAATAAAGATGGAATCATCGACTTGGATGTCTGGGGCGACATCAGCTATTGCTTGCAATTGCAAATCTAGTTATTATTGTTCTTCCAATGATTTTTGTCCGGACTATTTTGAGAGCACGGCTTGATATAATCAAATGAAACTTGGCATGAAGTTAGATCAGCATGAGGAGAAGTGCAGGCGATGGAAAATTTTTTCAAAATGGCCGCCATTTCCAAGATGGCCGCCATTTTACGTTGAAAAATGGAGGATTCAATATCTCGGGAACTGTATTGCAGAATTTGTTCATATTTTACATAAATGTTCAATAAGATGAGAGGAAGGAATTTATGCGAAATTTTTTTTCAAAATGGCCGCCTTTTCAAGATGGCCGCCAAAAATACGTCAAAATTTCAACTTTGTCCGATTTCAACGAAAATTGATTTCTAGGTAGATTCTGACGCTGCGAACAAGATGGAAGCATCGAATTGGCTGCCAGGGGCGACATTAGTTATTGCTTGCAATTGCAAATCTAGTTTTGTCTTTGTTTTTCTCTGTTGCCGTTTTTGCCATGTCTTTGGATTTCGATTTTTGTAGTCTTCGCTTCCCTTGTTCCTTCGGTATTCTACTGTCGTTGTACAAATGATCTTCAAAATAAAAAAAAAGAAAACTACAGAAGTAGTACAGCCAAATAATGTACAAATGACCATATAATAACAAAACAATGACAAAGTTCATCAATGTATATTTTCAGAAAAAATTAACCAAAACCAAAATAAAAATCTTTTCATCATGCATATCTTCAATATATGTCAAAATGAAAACTTCCTAGCATAACATCATGAGAAGGAGTTGTACAGACAAACTATGTACACTCTATCATTAATTCTCTAAAAATGACTAAATCTAACAATGTACATCTCCAGAAAGATGTACAAAAATAAAATTCAACCCACATGCACATCCTCAATATATTTGCAAATGATACGCGACATAAAAACTTCATAGCATAAAAAAACTGTAGGAGGAGTTGCGCAGAAAAACTATGTACCCTCTAGTGCTAGCCAAATAATGATAAAGTTCAATAATGGTTATTTTTCTTGAAAAATGTACCATAATCAAAATCCCTCTTACATGATTATGTTCAATATAGGTACTTGTGATCTGCAGATCTGAAACATTAAAACCTTTTAGCATATAAACTAAGTTGGGGGACAAACTACGTACCCTCTATTACTAATTTACAAAAAAATGACAAGGTTCAACTATGTATATTTTACAGAAAAATGTACCAAAATCAAACTCCTTCCAACATGCACTTCTTCCATATAGGTACAAATGATCTACTAAAATGAAACTTCATCGCGTAAATCCGTAGTTTATGCCCTCTACGACAAAATTATCAAAAAAAAGTTCAACATATAATTTTCCCAAAAATACACCCAAATCAATGCAGGCACATCTTCAATATATATACAAATAATCTGCAAAATAAAAACTTTCTTGAAAACTAGCATGAAATCTGTTAAAGTAATAAAATACCGAAGTTACTGTAAATTTAGTTTTTGCATATGCACATTTCGACAATGTATGTCTCTTCAGTGCAGATGAAAAATCCATAAATCGAAAATGTGCAAAAGCTGTTAGAGAAGAAAATACCAGTACGATCTATAAGAGAAAGCCAAAATCAGTTAAGGACAGGTTTATTTAAGAGGGAGATACAATATACCCCTTATTTTTAGCGTGATTTTCTAAAATGAATTAAATAAAAGGGGTTGTGCGGACAACCATGTACCCTAGAGACGGACAGACAGGGATAGAACAATAAGGTCCGAATTTCGTCGCAGGGGCATAAAAAGTAACATGCATGTTATTATCAGTATTTATTTTAAACAGGAAATTAAAAAAGATTTGCATATATGATTACAGGTTGAAACATCTTCATGTCGCTCCCTTCAAAGTCAAGTTCTAAGGCGACCAACTTTCATTTTCATTCCGTTTTCTCAGGTAATAAAAGAAGACATTCTAATATTAAGGCTGAAATATTAGACCATGTCTAACAAAAAGTGCTCAAAAATGCAATATTCTATAAATGTAATTAATAAATATGGTAACATTGTAAAATTAACGTTATTTCCAAATCAAAGCCTTGGAGTTGGTGGATTTTGCAAACGGCCATTATAAAATGAACTTTTTAAAATTTATTCAAAATTTTTCTAATTTCGTTTCTGCCCATGATTTTTGAAAGTAAAGATGATAGTTTTTGTTTTGAATTATGTCGTTAAATCTATATATTTTAGGTACTAGTATTTTTTAAAATATGCTTTAAGCTACTGTTTTTCTCTATATCTGAGAATATTTAAGAAAATTTTGCTTAAAACAAAGGAGTATTACCCTCTTGTTTAATTTTGTTAGTAGCTGATTTTTGCATTTCTATTAAGATGTTATTGTTTATTTGTTCTCTATCAGCTTTTACACAAATTTCGATTTATTGATTTTGGAGATCAATAAATCGTGGTGATTTGATTTGCACCGAAGAGACATTAGTTATTCACAGTTATTTCGATATTTTTTTATTTATTACCACTTGACTGATGCTTCTTCTGGATTGTTAGTCCCAAAGGGTATTCACCAACCAAGTGGTGCCGCAAAAACCGATTTTATTTGGAAATTTTTAATATCTAAATAAAAGAAAATTTTGTTTAAATTGATTGATTGATTGAATATTGTTTAACGTCTACTCAGCAATATTTCGGCTATATCAAGACGAGAACAAGTTTGTTAATAAATAATCATTTTGGGGTATGAAAAGGGCCATGGGACGGGACATTCTGACTGCCACTGGAAAAGTAGGGTGAAATCGTCAAGGGCGGGGAATTTAGCCTTGTAGCCGATCACCTACGGACCACCCCAAAAAGAGCTTGCTACAAGGGTTCTTTAACGTGCAGGAAGCGTGGCGTTTCTTCCAACACGTGGACCTGAGTTTACATCCCATCCGAAAGATGGGTTGTGTATTTATTAATCCCGCACAACCACGGAATGGGTCCTATTTCTATATCCCGGGACCCTCGGGGTCAGCCTCCGTTTAGTAGGGGTCACATCCCGCAAGCCGGAGATACTAGGTCCTATTTCTATATCCCGGGGTTCCCTCGGGGTCCTCTGTTAGGAAGACTCATACTCCTAGCTCAGAGGATGCTGCGGGCCTATTCATAAGCCGGGACCGCGCACGGCGGTTTTGTTTAAAACTACGGTGTATCTCCCTCTTGTACAGCCATGCTCAACTGAATTTGGCTTTTCTATTCAGATCTTTATGATTATTTGTTCTCTATCAGCAATTCGGTTTATGGATAACCAGAGGTTTTGATATGGTCTGCACTGAAGAGACATAAATTGTCGAAATGGCCATATGCAGAAACTAAAATCACAGTAACTTTGGTATTTTGTTATTTATCGAACAAAGCGCCGATAATTGTGTATTTCTCTATATCTGTTCTCTACAGCCATAGCTTCTGCTGAAAATATAATTAGTGCAATGTTTAAAGTGAAACTACACTCAAAAATGAAAATTTGATATGTTGTTCTTTATGCATTAAATATTCATAATAATCCAATATCAATATTATATTTTAACAGATAAAGTACTAAAAGCGAATACAAAATTGAAATTTTATCGTTGTGGGGACAGCCATTTTGAACAGATCGACGAATGGTCAGTAACGAATAACTAATAACCGAAATATGTAGAAAAAGAAATAAACTACAATGGCCAGTAAGACAGCATTTCTACTACACAATTATGTCTAACAGTATGATTTTTATTTAAGCCAAGTACAGTATTTCCAATATATATATTTTCCTCGTTTTAGTCAGAGAAACATAAAACGTATATCTCCCTTAAGAATAAATTTAATTTCACATGAATCAATCATAATGCATGCATATTTTACCAGATCCACACATAATTTCGTCTTTTTCAATAAAAAAACAGACTGATTTGTTTCAAACGATTGTAAATTGTGTCAGATGACAAAAAATGCTGAAGTTTTTTGTTCTTTTCTACAACTTCTTGTCTCTTGACTGTTAATACATTTTAAAATAATAGGTTGGTCTGTACTGCACAAATCAAAATCAGTGAGTAAGTACTTTTATAGCAAGGGTGACAGTACATTATTCAATGATATATAAGCGTTTCGTCATCTCATCACATTCTAACTGTTATCAAAACTTACTTACATTAGACAAAGGCATTGAGGGTACTGTAGATCCATTAGCCACTAACAATATATACCATTTTCTTTTTTATGATGCACAAATAATTAAATCTCTTGACTTAGGGAGTTAGCCTTACTTTTTATATTTATTAACCAATCGTCAAAATGCATACACATTTTTAGCTCACGTCAAGCAGTGAGTGGGCTTATGTGATACCTCTGGCATCGGCGCCTGCGTCCGGTCAGGAAGAATGGTTAAGTCCATTCATGTTTACTGACATGTCCCACAGCGACCATATTGGTAAGTACCGTATAATTGGTTATTTTCCCTAGGACTAAATTTTCAATTTATTCGCGGTTGTTCTGGCGTCGCGAAATTTTCATACCGCGAAATATAATAAGATGACATTTTATACACTAAACGATAAGAAATCGCGAATAATTCAGTCCCGCGAAAATAAGATTAAACCCAACTTATACAGTATGATGCATTTTAGAATGATAACTACAATGAATGCTTCTTGTGCTTTCTGTCCTCAGGGGCTTGTTACGAAAAAATAATTATAGCTCCAACCCACTAAAAAACAAAAGGGATGAGTCTCAAAATCTCAACATTGCATAGTGCACTTTTTCAAATAAGTCTAACTTATATTCCTTTCATGTATACATGTAGACACTGATATCCGGTTGAAGCTTACAAAATATATTTTCAATATATCCACTCATCTTGACCCTCATTGTTTACTACCAGGTTCTGCAAGTCAATGTTTTCATCAATGCGCCTCCGACGAAAACTCCTTCCATATTATTTACATGGCAGACATTGCAGTGAATTCGGATCCGCAGTTTCATTGGTCGAAAATTAAACACGTACTATTGGTGCACAAAATGATATATCATACTAAATCCATCATAGGAGCAATGAAATTGCAGATCCGAATTCACAGCAATGTCTGCCATGTAAATAATATGGAAGGAGTTTTCGTCGGAGGCTCATTGAGGGAATATAAGTTAGACTGATTTGAAAATGTTGAGATTTTGAGATTCCTCCCTTTTAGTTTGCTAGTGAGTTGGAGCTATAATTATTTTTTCGTAACAAGCCCCTGTGTTCTGTCAAGTACATTATACACATAAGCGACTTTGTTAGGTCGAGTGGTTAAAGTCCATCTCCATGTACGATGTATTTTTGGTGATAGCTGCAGTGCATGCTTTGGATGTTTTCTGTGACCTACATTTCACGCATAAGCAACTTGGTCAGGTAGAATGGTTAAAGTCCATTTCCGTTAACTGTCATGTCCCGCATCAACCATGTTGGTATGCATAATGTATTTTAGGATGAAAACTACATTGCATGCACCATATGATGTGTGTGAACTACTTTTTACGCACGAGAGACTTTCTTAGGTCTAATGGTTAAGGTGAATTCCTGCTAACTGACATGTTCCACAACAACAATATTGGTATGTTAAGTGCGTTTTGGGATTACAATTGCAATGCATGCTTCAGATTCTGTCTGACCTACATTTTATGCATGAGCGACTTAGTTAAGAAGAATGGTTAAAATTCCGCTTACTGACATGTCCCACATCGACCATATACATGTAGGTATGTATGATACCTTTTGGGATGACAACTGCAATGAAAGCTTCCTGTGCTGTTTGTGACGTTTATTTTGTGCAAAAACGACTTGGTTAGGTCGAATGGTTAAAGTCCATTTCCGCTTACTGCCAAGTCAAACATTAGCCATATTGGTATGTATGATGAATCTACAATGCATGCTTCATATGATGTATGTGACCTACATTTACCGCACGGGTGAATTGGTTAGGTCGAATAGTTAAAGTCTGTTCTGGCTTACTGACATGTCCCACATCAACCATATTGGTATTTATAATACAATGCTGTTAGTGCCCAACATTTTATGCATGAGAGACTTTGTTAGGTAGAATTGATAAAGTCATCTCCTGTTTACGTAAATGTCCCACATGAAACATATTATTATGAAAGATGCATTGCGGGATAAAAAATACAATGCATGCTTTGGGTGTTGTCTGTGACCTACATTTTACTTAGAATTTTGGTTGGGTAGAATTGTAAAAGTACGTTCCCCGCTTACTGAAATGTTCCACATAAACCATATTGGTATGTATGATGCATTTTGGAGTGAAAGCTGCAATGAATGCTTTGGATGTAGTTTTTGGCTTTAATTTTACATATGAATAAATTTGTTAGGAAGAATTATTAATGGTACAATCCTCTTTACTGACAGATTTAATATATGACAATGCTGTGAAACAAAGTAAGCTTAGCAGGCTGTGGCAGCTTTTAATGTTTCAATATGTAATACAGAAATTTTGAAGAGACTAGCTGTTTTTTTCACTCTTAGAGAAAGAAAATTGCATTACTGATACGATTTGTTCTTGTATGTTATAGTATAAGATATTTAGTTTCAAATGTACGCAACCTTTTCTGTTCAGTTTATTGTAAATATTGTTTCATGACCACTAAATGGACTATAGAAGCTGTAGGAGCTGGTAACATGGCTTAACTTCACCAATACCCTAATGATGACCTCCTCTTAGTCTGGAGGCACTATATGGATTTTCCTATTCCAAAACCCCTTAAATGTAAATTTTTACACGGCGTAATGGGAATACTGCTCAATAGTCGTTAAATATTTTAATAATACTCAACGATTCATTCGCTCATTCAACAATTTTCATACTTGCAGAATATTTCTTGTCGTTGTTTGCTTCATAAATATCATATTTCACGTTAGCCGATTTTCAAAATAAAGTAAGTGTACTGTTGGTCTCAAGGGAAGGAAGGCACCAAATACAGTAACATAAAATATAGTTAATATAATTAGAAAATCTTAACAATGGTTCATTGTAGACATTAATAGACAGACAATAAAAATTTCCTGGGATTACGATTGTCAACTTTATACCTAATTTGATAAGCCATTTAACTCACAAATACAAATTACGGCGTAAAGTACAAAATTAAAAATATGCTGATCCAAGTGATAACCGAGTAATTCGGATCTAAACGTTCCGTATTACGGTGGCTGTTCTTGCTTCGTGTCTGTGTCAGCCTGTTTTTTTGCTTTGATTTAGTACTGTCTGCATTTAGGGCTATATACCGACTTTTCGGCGTACATTCTGATTAATCCAACTTGAATTACAGGACACTAATAAAA
>MJUU01071899.1:74172-94662 GCA_002080025.1 Modiolus philippinarum
CCCCCCCCCCCTCCTTTTTGCAGGAATTCAAAACTTGTACTGTGATAGTGATTCTTATAAAATCAAACATTTCCATAGCATTTTAGAAAGGTTGCATTGCAACGCTTTCTGATGTCATGACCCTGTCAGTTGAAATGCACTATGAAGAAAATAAGGTGCTTCAATTTGAAAAACCAAATTGACCAAAATCATATTTTTGAATTTAAACAATGAGTTCGTGAGAAAATAAAGAATAATTCCAGAAAAACTATTCCACACCCTTTGACGGGAAACGTCGGGCGATTTCGGAAGAATGGTTTGTCATTGCGGATTAAATAAAGTGCATCTTTGCTGATATAAAAATAATTGTAATCCTACAATTAAAATGCATAAAATATTTTAAAAGTGAAACGATTTTGTATAAACACGAGAGCGTTTCGGAGAGGGGGAAGATCTAGTTTGAATGTCATGGAAGCCATTCTCCAACAGAGGGGAGAATGTAGTAGAGTGTTTATTTTGTGTATTCTTTTTCTTTATGTAAATCAGTTGTATTTTCGTTTAGAATAATTTAAAAATAAATATATTTTGTATTTTATTTTGAAACGTCTATTTAATTTTGAAGAGTATTTTTTGTCAAAGGTTTAATCCTTGTGACGTAAAACCATTGAAGTCTTTCTTTCTTTTATTCTTCAAGTCACATTGCTTTTTGGACAGTTTTCATTGGTTTATTTAGTTTTCGCGGCTCTTGTGATTTTCTTTGTCTTTAACTGGGCAGATATACCAGAGATTTTGAAGTGACAAGATCGTTGTGTCGCCATGTTTGAAATTTCAGTTATTTGACTTTGTACCATGTTGATGTCTTTATATTACACTTCTGGACAGAGACTTTATGACTAAGACGTAAGTTTCTCTACTTTATTAACTTTCTTTTTAATTATATTCACAAATTAACAAAAGATTGAAATTCTACATTTTCCGATGTCTAGCATTCCGACCGCACTCCGGCATACCTATCTAACACTAGTGTGAGTGAAGAATGAGTGATTTTTATGGAATAGATTACATGAAATCCAAGTCGATATTTTTAACGGCTTATTATGAAGTTATAATCGCCAAACAAAATGTTTTACCTGTATGTTTTACTTTAAAAAGCAGACGATATTTTACGTTCTGTTTTGTCAACATTGTATCAAGTTTTCCGATGAATTACATGAGTTATCGTCCATTAATTTATGGCTTTAAGAAATTGAATTAATGACACGGAATACTTTATAATTTTGTCTAAGTTGTAACTCTTTGAACGTTACAGTGTGTATTCTATACAATGAGACTATTTTAATGTTATTTAATACATGCATATCAGTAATTGTGCAGAAAATCAGATTTACATGTTAGCGAAACATAGTAATGTTGTATTATATATATTGCATTTGATATGTGTGATTTTTAATGTCAACACTCCATTTATAATATTGTATTCGATTTACAGTATCTGATATGAATGATGTCACTTATGAAGTTTTGTAACCTTGTAACATCAGTCCTGTAACCAGTAAATATATATCTCACTCCACAAGTGGTAGGTTTTGTTAGTTTTATTGTCATTTTATAGAATTGAGTTATTTCCCTTGATAGCGTGTTTTCTTTAATGCTTTCAAGCTAGTGTTATAAATATATCATGTATAATTACAACTAACAGAATGTTGTTTAAAAGAATAGGATATGAAGTGATATGTACATATGGCAGTTGATATCGTGTAACATACTTTATTTGCAATTATGAGACGGCTTATGATACCGATTTAAGGGAAATTATATTTTTATATAGATATCGTTCCGTTCCACTGTTATTTTCTGTGACGATTTGTGAACACAATACAAATTAAACGATGTATTTTTGATTAACTATATGAACTAGTTACATATAAAATAATCATGAATAGCAAGGTTTTATATTATTATATAGTTATTGTTGTTGCTTATTTGTGTTCTTATAATATGCATTTATAGAAATTTTCTATTGATTGTTCACTTATAAATGCATTATTTTTATTACAGATTTATCTTCATTACTGGATATTAAACGTCAGAACCTTAGACCTTGTTATTTATTGATGGCCGAAAACCCCATCTATTACACTTGAACCGGGCATGTAAACAAATTTCTGGTACTGACGCATGCGCAACAGGTGCTGAATGGACAAAACGAAAGTAGCATGACGAACGGCTTAGTTTAACGTGTGAGTTTTGTGTTTCACTTTCTGTGCATTGTCAGAGCCCTTATTCTGGGTTGATTTTTTTAACAAGCCAAAATTTAAACGGTCCGAAGATCTGTTTTAACTTGTCAACGGAAGTCGTGTAACTTAGGCTTTAAACACTGTATTTTTTTCATCACTGGAATGAAAACAACCTGTTGCTGTTGATGGTTCGTTTACAGTTCACATCAATATTGTTAACTTTCCTTGAAAATTACAGTCTTGTATTCATTTTTTAACAGAAAACGCGATGCTGGAGTTCGGTTTACATATAGAAAGGGGAGAAAAACATTGTGGGATAACCGCTACTTTTAAGAGTGAATTGTTTTATTCGTGTGATATTTGAAGGTCTTTAGAATTTGCATTTAGTTCAAATAACACTGACTTGTCAGAAATTTTTATATGTTGTGACTCAGCCTGTACTATTTATTTTTCATTTTTTTTTTCAATATTTTGATCATAAGTGTGGATAGTATACCGCAACCGCACACTTTTATAGCAAAATAGAAATAAACAAATAAACGACAAGAGGGGCTTGTACCAAGTCTACTTAAATCTTTGAAAGCGACCTTTCTATCAGGGCTTAAAGCACTTTGATTGTATTTAGTTTGCACGCGGCTGTGGAACCAGACCGGACAGGGAAAATTCTTGGTCCGAGGTAGTTAGATAGATTATTTGATGGTCAGCTTGGACCATAGTCCGTTATAAAAATGTTACTTTAGAACCATATATGTTTAAAATAAAGTTACCCGATAACACGATCATACGGTAACCTCACTAGTCTTTGTTCTGTTTTGTTCTTGCAGTGTTCTTGTAAATTGTCCCGTTCTGTCCTCTCAGTTTCTTAAGTCGTGGGACTGCTGTTTTTTAACCAGTTTTGATTGAAAATTCCAACAATGTATGAAGGGATATGGATTCAATGCAAATGAGGCAAAGTCTCTACAAATACATAGTAAAACTAAACAATGTAACAACGCTTTTATTGTTTTTCTTCTTGAAGTTACCATGAGGCCTTCAATAATGAGCTATTACTCATACATCATAGCAAGTTAAAGACAGCTCCTAGTACCTGTTTCAGCGGAATTCATTGCTAGGTGTCGAGGAACGCTACATCTATGTCTTGTTTAGCCGTTGATTCATGGATGCGGGATCGTCAATAAACATAAACTTAACTGGTCATGTGTTCTTACAATCGCTGTCATCCATTTCTCGACAAAAAGACTAGAAGACGATTACACCATTCTGAACAACCATAAACACTCATCGAGCCAATGGAAAGAAAAACTTGGCATAATAAAATCATGAGACATGGGCGCAATAAATTGGTGTTATGAAAAGCAATTTGAAATTACAAAAAAAAAATTAAAAAAGCCAAAATTTGAAAGCAGGAAAGTATGAAAGTGTATCCACACGAGAAATTTTCTTTCAAAATAGAACACAATAACTGAAATGTAGCATGCATCTCTCTCACAGGGAATCTTTTTACGGACTCCACACTGCGGAGAGACAAACTCCAGTCTAAAATTAACAATGAAAGAATATGCAGTAAATGTTCATGAGACAAAGGATCTACAAATACATGGTAACTCTAGGTAATGGAACAAAGCTTTTATTGTTGTTCTTCATCTTGAAGACGTAGTCACCATCTAAGCAATGGAACAATACCTTTATTGTTGTTCTTCATCTTGAAGACGTAGTAACCATCTAAGCAATGTAACAATACCTTTATTGTTTTTCTTCATCTTGAAGACGAAGTCCCCATGTGTCATTTAAATTACCCTTTCTGATCAAGTAAGCTGGAAATTCTGAAGCATCATACCTACACGCCTAAAATAAACGATATCGATTTCGTTATGATTCTTACTTTTTAGCTCACCTGGCCTAAAAGGCCATGTGAGCTATTGTCATCACTTGGCGTCCGTCGTCCGTCCGTCGTAAACATTTTCAAAAATCTTCTCCTCTGAAACTCCTGGGCCAATTTTAACCAAACTTGGCCTGAATCATCACCAGGGTATCTAAATTCAAAATTGTGTTCGGTTAGTCCGAAGACTAAGCATCATGGCTGCCGTTACTAAAATTAGCACATAGGGGTTAATTGCTGTTTTTGGTAAATAACTCAAAAACCATTACAGATATCAAAAATCTGACATGTGATAAAAATTATCAACATGACAAGATCTACCTGCCCTGCAATTTTGAAGAAAGTCTGATAACCCGTTTAGAAGTTATTGCCCCTTTTCCGTAAAAATTTCTAAATTTTGATATTCTTTATTTTTTATCACAACAGGTAGAGGTCTACTTTAAATTGCAAAATGTTCAGCATATCAAGATCTACCCACCTTGAAATTTTGAAGAAAATCTGACTACCCATATAGGAGTTATTGCCTTTTATTGGTCAAATTTAAGAAATTTGATACTTTTGGTTATCAATTTAAAAATTCTTCTCCTCTTAAGCCACTGGGCCAATTGTTACCAAACTTGATCTGGATCATCACCATGATAAACAGTTTCATCATTGTGTACAATTAGTCAAAAAACCAAGCAACATGGCTGTTGCTACTAAAAATAGAACAAAGGGGTAATTTGCATTTTTTGCAAATAACTCGAAAACCGTTACAGATATCAAAAATCTGATTGGGAATGGATATAATCATCTTGTCAAGATCAACCAGCCCTGCAATTTTAAAGAAATTCCGAAGACTAGTGTTGGAGTTATTGCCCTTTTCCCGTAAAATTTTCTTAATTTTAATATATACAGTCCGCCAAAAGTTAAGCATCACCTTACTTTTTACATGAACATCATTTTTGAAGCTGTATTGAGGTAAAAAGGTTTGGTTCAAAACAAAATGAATGAGATAATTTTGATATTTGGATGTCAAACTTTAATAATGCTTCATATTGGTGTCTTTATGTGAAAAGGTATGAATAACTAAATACCGAAGTTACTATGAAATTACTTTCTGCATATGCGCATTTCGACAACTTATATCTCATCAGTGCAGATAAAATCTAAACGTTTGGAAGACCATCAACTCAAAGATGTTTAAAAAAACTGACAGAGAACAAATAACCAAAGTGATCTAAATTTAAAGCCAAAATCAGCTAAGGACAGAGCTTTGCATGAGGGAGATACTCCTTAGTTTTCAATAAAATTTACAAAGTTTAGATATTTGAAGGTTTCAAAAATAATCGGCTTTCGGGTCAGCACCGAAGTACTGACTACTGGGCTGGTGAATACCCTCGGGGACTAAATCATGCATAACCCAATTTAATGACAAAATGTGGTAGCTTTGACCAGTTTCAGTTCAGTGCATGAATTCTGTCTGAAGATCATTGTTGTTATTTTGCAAACGTAAGACACCAATGAATATTCCTATTTGTGTTTTAGGTGACAGTTATAGACATAGCTGGTAATGTTTGAATAAAGGGGAGATAATCTAATTTTACGACAATTTTACAGATTAATGTCCCCTAATGTGACGAAATGTCAAAACAAAGCAATTTTTTGCTGAATTTATCCATTAAATTAGGGTTGTTCTGTCAATTTTAAGACCATTTATATGACGGGCGTGAATTCGAAAACTTTCGAGCAACATTTTTGATAACCTTTAGAATTTTGAAATCTGAGTTTTTGTTGTCATTTCAGAACAACACCCCAATACATGTCTGTTTTCAAACAGAGAAAAGTTTATTGGATTCAGAGACTGTCAAAATATCCAAATAATGTTTTCCGGTGTACCAAGTTTCTTTATTTGACCATTTGTTTGGTTGGGTTTCGGTAAAATTTGGTAATTTTTTCAAATATTTTAAAGCTTAGAAAAATCATTTTCCATTACTGCGAGGCATAAGTATTCCGATCTGTAAGATTTGTTTAGAAACTGTCAATTTAGTCGATTTTGAACATTTTTAGGGAACGTGGAAACTTCTAAAATGATTTTTCAGAATTTTACGAAAAAACAGTCGGTCTTACTTCGATTAAATTTGGCTGCGTTCCAAATCTGTTAAAAGAATCCATTAAAGGGAAAATTCACTAAATTTTGAATAAGACCTTAATTTACTCTAAGTAACATTGTGAACATGTTGACCAAGTTTAAAGTAAAAATTCCGGCGCACGGGTTTAGGAGAAAAACGATATTTATTATTCATTTCTGCTATAAAGTTTAGCTGAGTGACGTCACTTGGCTAGATCTCGGTCATTTAAAAAAAACAATCATACCGCTGTTTATGTCGTTATTTAAAGCGTTCGAGTGAGATCATGGAATAACTAATTACTGTAGAAAAAACCAGGACAAGCGTGTTACCCTTTTGTCTGAATCTGATTGTTTCTTTCAGCATTACTTCTTCGTAGAATAACTAAATACTAAATTTACTTAGAAATAAAATTGGCTGTTTATGCTCTAAATCGATGCAAAAAGGTCTCAGAAAAGAAGTTCAAAATAACAAAAAACATTAATTCTCTATTATTATCCTCAAAACAATCTAGAAAGTAATAAATATGTGCACACACACACGCACGTGCTCCTGTGTTTCAGTGATGAAAAATTAATAGAACCGATTCAATAAATCTGTCCCCGTTGTCAGTTTGTGACGTGTATATCTTTTGTCAGCTTCTGTGTTAAAGAAAACACATTGTCATCAAATAACTAAATACCGAGGTTACTGTGAATTTATTTTCTGCATATGCAGAAAATATTCTTCAAATGTTGAATGGAACAGACACAATATTGTGCACTTTCATATACAATGTAGCATTTTGTCATCCTTTTACAAAGGAACTGTCAATTATTGATATAGAAGCAATCCATGAATCAGTCACAACATCACTGCATTTGATTGGTCAAGAAGGCCAGGTAGGGACACATTTATTGAATCGACCCTACCTTTGTAGTGATGTGATCATCAGAGGTTAATTAACAACCAAATATACAGAATCATGTCCCGTGTCAAATTTTACCTGTGGCATGCCCTAAAGGTAAATGTGGCGTGTGCTGCACTATTTACAGGTAGAAAAGGCACACTCTTGTTTTTGAAAAAAAAAACAACAACAAAAAACACAAAAACAAAATAAAACAAAACAAAAAAAACAAAAAAAAACGCTTATTATAGATACAAAAAACTTATTTGAATTACTCCACTGATATTAAATAAATGACGGAAACTGGATAAAATTTAAAAGACAGGTGCAATTAATTCAGGATAATATGTTTCTGCGAGGGTCACACGCTGTAAAAAGTGTCATTCACCCGGCTCAAAACTGGATGATCTGAAGATATTGTATTCCGGGTTAGAAATGATTTATTTTGTGCAGCAGTTTGACAAAATATGACAAATTAGCGTAGACCCTTTTTTTTTGGACCCCTTTTCAGTAGCCGAATCCGCCTGTGTTTACTTCTGTCTAGGACAAATATGATCAATATATATGTTCCAGCTTCTATATAAAAAAATTAACGCTGTAAGAGGTTGATTTTTCGTAATGTCTTTTATTTTATAATACAAGTGAAACTTTCAAATGCTTATGTGTCATGGGTTCAAGTTGTCTGAAAAAAATTATATACTTATAATGCCAAAATCGTGTATACAGACAGTTGTGTTATAAACTGTAAACCACGGAGATTAGGCTGTGTCCAGTATACCTAAGTTAGTATTTTTACGTTTATATGCAGTTTTATGATACTTTTTATTGCACATTTTAGTCTTATTTCAATGCCATATGCATGGGTTTTATGTGATTCGAGCACAATACCAAGACCCTGAGCATGCGAAGTTGATGAAATTGACTTTTATAATATGATCGAGTTAATGCACTTTTAGATTGTTACATGTGTGTATATTACTGAAAGCATAGATTTATAAATCTATGCTGAAAATGTCTCTCTCTGTGATTTTATACATCTGTGTGTCCAACGATCCAGCATATTTTGCCCTAAAATTTTACAGTAATATAGAAGGTAATATGCTGTGAACGAAAATACGATAAATAAAAATTCCCCTACATCAGGCTTGGCTAGCACATTGATTTTTTTTTAATAATTTGCACCAATTTCATTTTTGCATAAAACGAGCCGTCTCCTGTGCGATAGCATGACATCAAAATATAGATCAAATGTGCCGTCTCCTGTGCGATAGCATGACATCAAAATATAGATCAAATGTAAATACAACTGCAATCGGTTTCAAGAAAAAAAAAAACAAAAACAGGATATATTTATATAGAAGTTTCTACCCGAGTTTCTACTGTTTGTATGTATGACTATAGGTATGTGAATAATGAGTCTAAGGTGTGTGTCTCATACCGATTCAATGCATAAGGTGTTTGCGGAGTTGATCGTGTACACAGCAGGTGCACACCGTACAACCGCGTTGTATCATTTTGAGCAAAATCTGTATGCTACGGTCAAAATTGATATAAACAATAAAAGACGTTGAAAGACCAAGGTTATTCATTTTGTTTCTCCGTATTTCTGAGTGGAACAAACTCTTATTTAACTTCAAATAGATCAAAGATTTTGAACAACAGAATAATTTTGCTTTTTGTTACATATTATTTGAAGACATATTTTGATTTATTCAGCGCTGAAACGGGAAAAAAAATATATTTTTTCTACTTTTCAATTCAAATACTTCCCAATAACGTATTGAATTCAAAATTAATTTTATTTTGCGGGATAAATCATTCATTTTTCTTACTTTTCATACCACAATCACGATTTTGTGTTCTGTCATTATCGAGAAAACTATGTTCAAATGGAGGTAGTCACAGAAAAAATGATACGATAAAAATCAGCTGCATGATACGGTCAAGAGTTGCAATTGAAATCTACATGATACGATAAAATGCTGCATAAAGAACCCATTTTCTTTGTTTTTGCGCAATTATATGGGAGTTTATATTCACGCATTTGTTTCATTGTTACACAACTCAGCTAAGGAAATGTGACAAAGAAGTTAGGGAGACCTATTACTTATTCGGCAGTCTGTCGTTCCAGGTGTCCACTTAAATATCTTATAAGTGTGTGAGAAATTCCCTCTTTTTCCATGTGAAACCAGTGAAAAAGAAGAAGAATTTCTCAAACAAGTGGAAGATATCCTGATCTCTAATATTGGTTGAATTTAAGAACATTTTTCTTCCGTAAAATAACCGTGACAAAACAGAAAGAAAGATAAAAAATGACATTATTTTTGGAGGTTTCTATTGTGACGTCAAACGTTCAGGATTTCCAGATTCTTTATTCTCAATATAGTAATATTGATAAATAAATGTTTAGGTTGATGAATGTTCAAAATTCAAAAACCGTACTTAAACATTACCCTGAACCGTCCAATGCTTCTTAAATAAATAATTTATTTACATTTTTCTCAACCTGACTAATCAAATTATACGCGAACCTTCTTACATAAACCGTTCGACGAGAACCCAATTTGCTGCATGAGGGTGATAACCTACACAGATTCACACAATGAAAACAGTTTTTTGAACGATTGGTTCTTTATAACAATAGTTCAGTGAATATTGTTTACGCTCTTTTTTTTAAGATTTACATTGAAAAACAAAGTGAAAGCCATCACCTATTTTTTGCATCGTTACATATATTACATAAACTATTCTATTTTCTCTTGCTATGATTTGCCATCTTCCAGCTACTATAGGCAATCTATGATTAGCTACTGGAAATTAACATAATGTAAGCGCATCTTTATGTCTGGGCACTATGAATGAGAACGGGGAATTATTTTCTAGTTTTTGTGCTACGTACAACCTGGGCATTGGAGGAACAGTTTTTCCACACAAACCATGTCACCTAGCAAAATGGGTTTTTCCATATATGAGAACAGAAAATCAAATAGACCATGTCTGTATGTCAAGAAGGTTCAGACGTAGCCTTCAAGACGTGAGAGTCAAAAGGGGTGCAGACGCTTCATGGAAACAGAGGACAGGCCCTTAAAAGATATGACGTCTCAAAACTGAAAAACAAAGGAATAGAGTTATGACTGTCGGAAACGACAGTGATCCCCGCACCCCCTGTTTGACACAGAAAACAGCTATAGACCCTGGGTATAATTTTTCTTAACATTTTTGAAATTAAACTATTGACAGTCACTATTTTTACCATAAGGAATTAAAGAATATATGGTTGTTAGGCAGAATTCAAAAAAACAAGTAGTCTTTGAGAATTTCAGGACTTTTACCAAACTTGGAATCATATATTTTGGAAATCAAATTGGTGAAATGTTTTTTTCTAATTCTAACAATTTTTTTAAGTATGGTTTCAATGTAAAATTCCAAAAATTAGTGGTCTTTGACAATTTCAGGAAATTTACCAAATTTGGAATCAATTATTTTTGAAATTCAATTGGTGAAAATGATTGCCCTAATGGAAACAACAGTATTGTTGCTAGGTAGAATTCCAAAAAATAAGTGGTCTTTGACACTTTCAGGAAATTTACCAAAATTGGAATCAAATATTTTTGAAATTCAATTGGTAAAATGATTGCCCCAATGGAAACAAACCGTAACAGCATGGTTGCTAGGTAGAATTCCAAAAATATGTGGTCTTTGACACTTTCAGGAAATTTACCAAAATTGGAATCAAATATTTTTGAAATTCAATTGGTGAAAATGATTGCCCTAATGGAAACAAATCCTAACAGTATTGTTGCTAGGTAGAATTCCAAAAAATACGTGGTCTTTGACACTTTAAGGAAATCTACAAAATTCAAATCAAATATTTTTGAAATTCAATTGGTGAAAATGATTGCCCTAATTGAAATAAATCCTAACAGTATTGTTGCTAGGTAGGATTCCAAAAAATAAGTGGTCTTTGACATTTCAAGAAATTTACCAAAATTAGAATCAAATATTTTTGAAATTCAATTGGTGAAAGTGATTGCCCTAATGGAAACAAATCCTAACAGTATTGTTGCTAGGTAGAATTCCAAAAAATAAGTGGTCTTTGACACTTTCAGGAAATTTACCAAAATTGGAATCACATTTTCGAATTCTAAGATTTCAGAATTTTTATTTTTTTCCAAATGCTTGCCAAAATATAAGATTATATGCCAAAATGTCCAAAAATATCAGTCTTTGACATTTTCTGGAAATTTACCAAAGTTGGAACCTGATTGCGCATCTACAGACTATATGCAACAATTCTGCAGCAAAATTAAATTCATAAATCCCAAAATGTAGGATGAGTTTGCGTCGCATGCCATATGTGTCACAATCCACATTTTGTGGTCTTTGTCAAATCGACATCTTGGGGCCTCTTGTTTGCATCAAGATAAATATCAAAAATCCGAAAGCATTTTGCGCATCTACTGACCAAATGCAACAATTCTACAACAAAATTAAAACCCTAAATCAAAAAATATAGGAGGAGTTCCAGTCGCATGCCACATGTGTCAAAATGGACATCTTGGGGCCTCTTGTTTGCATCAAGGCCAATATCAAAATTCCGAAAGCTTATTGCGCATCTGCAGCATATATGCAACAGTTCTATAACAAAATTAAAACCCTAAATCCAAAAATGTAGGAGGAGTTCGCGTCACAAGGATGTGTGACGGACGGACGGACAGACGGACGGACGGACGGACGAGGCCGACGACAATATCCCCGCACTTTCATTCGAAAGTGCGGGGATAACAAGAAAAATTCAGGATTGATATTAGAAACCGGTTTGCCATCCTGAACAGCAGGGGTGTTGATCAACTGCTACCAGAGGGTTATTGGAAAGAAGTTAAAGAAGTGTTTATTTCAACATGCGAAGCAACAGCCGGAGAACGAAACAGGAAACATCAAGAATGGGTATCACTGGAGACACTGGTAAAAGTGGACAAAAGAAAAAAAACGAAATAAGCCTTGAACAACAGCAAGACAAGGACAACAAAGCAAAAGGCACAAAAGGAGTACTCTGAGGCAGAAAAAGCTTTGAAGAATAGTGCTAGACGAGATAAGCGAGAATTTATCTCCAATAAGACCTTGGAAGCAGAAGAAGCAGCTAGCAAAAACAACATTAAAGGGTTGTATGATAACATCAGAATGTTAACAAATCCAATAAAGGCGACAGACCTGTAAAGGACAAAGATGGGAACACACTGAAAACAACAGAGGTGCAAATGAAAAGATGGGTTGAACATTTCATTCAAAGAGGTGTTGAAACCAACAATCACCTCCACAACATATAAAACCATCTAGAGACATGTTACCAATCAATTCCAGGGCCGAAATCACCAAAGTTGTTAACACATTGAAAAATAACAAAGCACCAGGCCCAGATAATATACCGGCAGATATTCTTAAAGCAGACAGAGAAACATCAACACAGATGTTGTACGACTTGATTGGCAAGGTCTGGAGAGAGGAAGATACCCCACAAGACTGGAAGGAAGGACATCTCGTAAAGCTACCGAAGAAAGGCGACCACAGCATATGTGATAACTGCAGGGGAATAATGTTTTTATCAGTACTAGGAAAAGTCTTAAACAGAATAATTTTGAAACGTATGAAGAAGGCTGTCGATCAGAAGCTGCCAGACAATCAAGCAGGATTTCGCGAAAACAGATCATATTCTGCCAAATAGCCACCTTACGTAACATCTTGGAGCAATCACTGGAATTCAACACATCATTTTTGTTGTTTTTATTGACTATCAAAAGGCATCTAATAGAAAAAAGAAGTGAAACGGGGAATGTGTCAAAGAGACAAAGACCCAAAGGGGAGTAATAACAACCCAAAGCCACCATAAGATCTTCAATGAACGATGAGGAAACCCCTAGCCCAACGGCAGGTCGGAGTTTAGATAGATCAGTTTTGTGGAAGCTAATGGGCCATTACGGAATTCATGAGAAACTCATTAACATCATTAAGAAATAAGAACACATACACACGGATGAAGAGCCGAATAATGCATGAAGGTCAACTTACAGATCCCTTTGACATTACAACTGGGGTTCGACAGAGATGTTTATTGTCACCGTTCTTATTCCTTCTGGCAGTTGACTGGATCATGAGAGTCTTGCTAACCTGGAAGTGAAATTTGTATTAAAATTTCTTGAGACTGCCATAAATTTCCGTATCTAGAATTATTTAAAATGTTAAAATTGTTCTTATTCATGAGCATTTATACTCATTTTGAGAATATCTTTGATGATAATATCTATACAATTTTGACGACAATTTTTCATGCTTTCCACAAACCATATTCGCCCAAAACTTTATCATACTAGAATGTACTTATGTGTACAGTGAGTAAGCTCCTAACTCACAACAGACCATATGATTAGGTGTTTACAAACATTTTATATATTGCAAGTTTCGAAATAAGATCGGCTCTCGGGTAAGAACCGAAGTACTGGTTACTGGGTTGCTGAATACCCTTGACGAATAACAGTCCACCAGTAGGGGCATCGACTCGCTGATAATAAATGACTCAACTTACTGTAAATGTAGTTTCTGAATATGGCCATTTCGACAACCCATGTGTCCGCTTAGTGCAGATAAAATCAAAACAGTTGGAAGACCATAAACCCAGAAATGTTTAGAATTTGACAGATATGGTCTTAATGGAAAGCCAAAACCAGAAGAGGGCAGCTTTGCATGAGGGGTAGATACTCCTTAATGAATCTGAATCTGCATGAACAGAAATAACAATACCAGTACAAAGTGGTACACAAACCCAGCTTAACCTCACTGGAAATTGTATTTTTATACTGCACATTCCGTGTCTTTGTCAACCACGGTGTTTTCTGTCCTGACCACATTCTATGTTTTAATTTTGTGATTCTATTTACACTTTCCAAGCTTCTATTCAACAAGAAACCCGACACAAAGAAAGTAGCCGGTCAGCTTGTTAATTTAAACTAATATTTTTAAAAATATTAAATAGGACTCTTTAAATGAAACAATTTTAATCGTATCATTGCACAGATTTTTATCGTATCCTGCATGTAAATGGAGTAGATTTTTATCGTATCATTTTTTCTGTGACTACCTCCATTTGAACGTAGTTTTCTCGATAATGACAGAATACAAAATTGTGATTGTGGTATCAAAAGTAAGACAAATGAATGATATATCACACAAAATAAAATTAATCTTGAATTCAATACGATATTGGGAAGTATTTGCGTTAAAAAATTGAAAATATATATTTTTCCTGTTTCAGCGTTATATTAATCAAAATATGTCTTCACATATGATAAAGTAAGCAAAAATCAAAGCTCCGATGGAGCTGAATCTCAAAGCCCTGAAAATCTACATGTGGCAAAACTTCGTAGTCATCCAAAGAACTGCTACATACGTCTGCATGTATTAAGTTATTCCGTAATACGTGAAAATAATCGGATAGTGTGATTTCGCATGTCGATTTCATTGCTATAAATAGATGCACTGTCACAGGTAAATAATGTTATTTTCATCTCACAAAATACTGCGCGACAAGTTCGTTGATCCGAGACGCAATATAAAAATACGAGTAATTTGATAAACATGCATATTGTTTTCAATTTATTAAAACAACACTGTATTCAACTCAAGAAAATGAAGAAATATAACTTAAATACTAAATGTATACGATTTTGAAAGAAACTAGCGCACTATATTTTATCGGAAGCACGAAGATCATCTTTTAGAGCTGTTAATAGGCTTGATGCCTTATGCGTGGCACGTGATTTTTTCTTGCCATATCAATATCTCTCCAGCTATTTCATGGCTTCGAGATAATAATCTATTGTTTAAAGACTTTGATCTAATTGAAGTTAAATTATAGTTTTTTTCACTCGGAAATACAGAGAAACAAAAGGAAAATAAAGATATAATAACCTTGGTATTTCAACGCCTTTTATTGTTTATATCAATTTTGACCGTATCATGCAGATTTTGCTCAAAATGATACAACGCGGTTGTACGGTGTGAGGTGGTATCAACAGGGAATTATACTCCGAGGTCGTCATTTTTCCAGGTAAGGTCAAGTGATTTATACAGATGGGTCTGACACCTGTCTTCTCAATAAACACACAATACACAAGCCTGCATACCTATGAATACTTCTTGTATATGAATCCTAATTACTATAAAATGTTTTCTGTTTACTAGTATTAAATTGTAAACACGGGAACTTCGTAAAAGTTCTGGATATAATATCAATTTAATGATATATTAAGAAAAAATAGCTGCAAATTTTCATTTTTTTTATTGAATTGAATTTGGTGAAAGAAATTATATTTATTTGGACAGATCAGAGTTATGTACTTGTTGTTTTTACAGTCTTTAGGTATCACGTGACTTTTTAAGTTGACAATACGACGATATGGCGGTTGATGCACCGGGATTTGCTCACAATAAATTCAGTCTTGTACAGTTATCCAAGACAATTGAACAGTAATACATATATTTATGTGCTTACTAAGATATGAGGAATAAAATATTTAATTTTTATTTTTTTGCGAATTTTCCCTTTAAAGCCTAAAATTTTCAGTTATGAAATGTTGTACCACATTTAGTAAACTTTATCGCTGATTTACAATGGGGCGGATTCATAACTAAATGGGGCGACAAAAAACAGTTCAATCGGGCGGCATAAAAGTATACAATGGGGCGGATTTCAAATGAAACAAAGGAGCAGATATAACATATAATTTGATAATATTGTCAAGTATAAAGTTAAATTTATATTTTACGGAAGGATATGGAGTAAATGAACATGAGACAATAACACATATGCTAACTCCAACTGCAATAATTTTAATGAACTGTATGGCCATTTCGGAAATCTATTCCTCATCAGCAGCACTAGAACCCAAACAGTGGAAATCACTAATTTGAAAAAATGTTAAAATGCATAAAACCAAATGAAATCGAATAATCAGTAATATCAAATGTATAGCTAAGGACAAAACTACGATGGTGGGAGTTAATCCTTCGGTTATATAAAATAACAGAAAAATACAGACACTTGTCCAGTATCAAATCAAAGTTAAAATAACCTTAGAACTATAGCACATTCATATTTATGTCTGTTCTAGAAGGAAACTTNTTGTTATTTTGCAAACGTAAGACACCAATGAATATTCCTATTTGTGTTTTAGGTGACAGTTATAGACATAGCTGGTAATGTTTGAATAAAGGGGAGATAATCTAATTTTACGACAATTTTACTGATTAATTTCCCCTAATGTGACGAAATGTCAAAACAAAGCAATTTTTTGCTGAATTTATCCATTAAATTAGGGTTGTTCTGTCAATTTTAAGACCATTTATATGACGGGCGTGAATTCGAAAAATTTCGAGCAACATTTTTGATAACCTTTAAAATTTTGAAATCTGAGTTTTTGTTGTCATTTCAGAACAACACCCCAATACATGTCTGTTTTCAAACAGAGAAAAGTTTATTGGATTCAGAGACTGTCAAAATATCCAAATAATGATTTCCGGTGTACCAAGTTTCTTCAATTGACCATTTGTTTGGTTGGGTTTCGGTAAAATTTGGTAATTTTTTCAAATATTTTAAAGCTTAGAAAAATCATTTTCCATTACTGCGAGGCATAAGTATTCCGATCTGTAAGATTTGTTTAGAAACTGCCAATTTAGTCGATTTTGAACATTTTTAGGGAACGTGGAATCTTCTGAAATGATTTTTCAGAATTTTACGAAAAAACAGTCGGTCTTACTTCGTTTAAATTTGGCTGCGTTCCAAATCTGTTCGCCTAAAATTTTCAGTTATGAAATGTTGTACCACATTTAGTAAATTATCCAATAAAAATGATCTGGTAGCAAATTTGAACTCATAATGTTCCAAATTGTAGTTTTTTGTTGAAACTGGAATTCTTATAATGAAGGGAACGTTTTATCTTTGGTTGCGAAAATCGAATTTTCGATTTTCTATTCAAAAGCTTGAAAGTACGATTTCATGCTTCTTGTTAAGACTTATCATCATGCAAAATTTTATACCTATAGCTTTCAACATGTTTGTTTGGTGAAACTTTAAAAGTAAGTGATGCTTAACTTTTGGCGGACTGCATATTTTATTTCTTATTTCAAAAAGTGGAACAGATAGAAGTCAAGTGTAAATTGCAAAAAAAGTTCAGCATATCAAGATCTACCCACCCTAAAATTTTGAAGAAAATCCCAAACCCTTTTAGAAGTTGTTGTCCTTTTTCACGGAATTTTCAAATTTTCATATTTTGTCGTCTTTTTATTTCCCTATAGCTAACAAGAGAAGATGAAGGTTAAGTGTAAATTGATAAAATGTTTGCCATGCTCTGGCGACTTCAAAACTGGTGTATAAAATTGTTCGTTGACCGCCATTTTCAAAATGGCCGCCAAAAAAAAAACATTGTCCGATTTCAATGAAATTTGGCTTCCAAATAGATATTGATGTTTCGACTTCAAAACCAAAATTCTTCGTTGACCGCCATTTTCAAAATGGCTTCTAAAAAAGGCGGGAAAATTCAACATTGTCCGATTTAAATGAAATTGAATTTCCAAGTGGATATTGATGTTGCAACTTCAAAACAGATGCTGAAAATTGTTCGTTGACCGCCATTTTCAAAATGGCTTCCACAAAAGGCGGGAAAATTCAACATTGTCCGATTTCAATGAAATTTGGTTTCCAAGTGGATATTGATGTTGTGACTTCAAACAGATGCTGAAAATTATTTGTTGACCGCCATTTTTAGAATGCCGGCCAATAAAGGGAAAATTAAAATTGTCTGCATTTCAATATTTGGTTTCTAAATAGATATTGATGTTGTGAATTCAAAACTGATGTTAAAAATTGTACGCTGACCTGTTAAAAATTGTACGCTGACCTCCATTTCAAAATGGCTGCCAAAAAAGGCGGGAAAATTGAACATTGTCCGATTTCAATGAAATTTGGTGTCCAATTTGGATATTGATGTCACTACCTCAAAAGTGGTGTTGACCATTATTTGTTGACCGCCATTTTCAAAATGGCCACCAAAAAAGGTGGGAAAATTCAACATTTTCCTATTTCAATGAAATTTGGTTTCCAAATAAATATTCATGTGGTAATTTAAAAATATGGTTTTAAAAATTGTTGTTGACCGCCATTTACAAAATTATGTCTCAAGTTGAAAGTGGTCTAGCAAGTAAGTTTTTGTCAAAAAAAAGCCCAACAAAGAAATATAGTGAAACACCATCAGACTTTAAATTCAGTTCAAGATATTGGTAGTGTTTAAGCTACCAAAGTTTGATAGACTTAAGTTCAACTGTAGAACTTACAATGTTAGATTTATTGTGGCAACTGAAAGCCAGGTGAGTGATACAGGCTCCTGGGAGCCTCTAGTTTAGTAGTAATATTCAAGTTGATTATAAATGTCAAAGCTCATATGCAATAACCGTACTTGCAAGAATATATCACAGCGATTTTTTCCATCAGTGCGAATTATCTATGCCAGGGTTATGAACATAAATTGGCAAATCGTCGCGATGTTTCTATCATACGATGATCACTTTCACATATTACATATATGGCCATTGTCTAAGAATAATGTGATATATAAGGTATTTCCTAAATTGGTTATAACCTTGTATGGAATATTTGATTTTACGACCACATAAATAGCGGATGGAATAATGTTAACGTCTTAACATTTGTCACATTTTGTTAAACAACTTCACCATATGAAATTGTGTATGTACTTCGCTGCAAGTTGTTATTTTAAAGTTTCAGTTTGGAGAAGATGGTTATACAATTATTCTACCCTTTTTACCGATCAACTATAATATATTGTGTTGATTATTATGCTCGGAAGATGTATTGTCAACGGACCTACTATGTGTACCATACAAATCTGCATCTACTGTTCACAAACGTTTTACGTTATGAAGTCCTTGACATTGCAGTAAAACTCGGTGTAAAATGTCAGCTTCATGTTTAAATGTTCTGTGAACGAGATGACACTCTGTTGTCGCTTGTTATTTGTTCTCTGTCTCAATATCATTATATCAGTTTAATTTTCATTTATAGCCTATAGTTACGGGAAAGGTCATACAGCTGTAAATGAAATATGGAAGATCTTTAAGAGCTTTTACTGGTGATAAAATATAATTTTGTTTGCGTGAACTAAAGGTTATTTGGAGCATTCTTTGATGTCACCTTTTTTCCTAGTAAGATTTTATCATTTGGAATTTTGTTAATTACTAGTTATATCGTGTCTAATGGTAATGTCGAAAGCTTTATCTACTTGTACAGTATTCACGTAAGAGTTGTAAATCTTCTATTGTTATGCAATAGCCATTACTGCACAATTTACTGTCTTGTTGTCAAATCAATTTTGTGTTGGCGTTTCCGAATTTTATTAAGTGTCATACATTTCCACTGGTATCTATGACTCTACATCATCAACAAGGCTTGAAAATAATCAGTTTAAGCCAAGATTGAATCGTCGGTAAAGTACCGAAGCCACAAACCGAGGGATTGTTTAAAAGACACGGCAATTGAGTCAACAAAAATAGTGGCAACAGAAACAATAAGGAGTTTGTCAATACAGTTACTGAGACCGAATGCCTTACAAAATAAAGTCATAAAACAATAATAAGGTGTTCTACATGTGATTTTTTTCAATGTCTTTTGTTTTTGGTGCTTCAATGTCTTTTGTTTATGTTTAATTTTAAAATAATCAAGAATTCACAGTTGTGAAAGTACAAGTAGTTAGTTTCAATTACAATCTTAACGTTATATTTAGTTAAAACTATTTGAATCTTTCTCTTCTTCTTTTCTTATACTTGAGATATTTTGTGTACTTCGATATATACTGGAATGCTTCGTTGTACTTTCATATCATATTCATTATTTTGAATTATTGATTTTTCATGTGTGTAACTTAAATCTTTCTTGGGTGAAAATACATTTTTTTTCTTTCTTAAATTATTTAGGAAAAGTCACCAGTATGGTTGTGTCGATATGAATTGAGGCAAAGTCATCAGTATGGTTGTGTTGATATAAATTGAGGCAAAGTCACCAGTATGGTTGTGTTGATATGAATTGAGGCAAAGTCACCAGTATGGGTGTGTTGATATGAATTTAATTCGGATCACGCAGTGTCCTTTTTAAAGGTATCGAAACCTTCTATGTAAAAATGCTGTTATTTTTTATATGCAGATTGCGAAAATTTGCCGGGTTTCCACAGTTTCCCAAAAGGGCTGCGTATTTACAAGGCTGTGTATAATCCAATTTTATAGGGATACTGAAGAACATCTGGATATCCAAAACAATCGATGGGTCTAACGTATAATATT
>MJUU01071899.1:130902-144991 GCA_002080025.1 Modiolus philippinarum
AATGGATTGGGCGTAGCTCTTACTGTTTCTGAGCTATAGAGGGTCAAAGAGGAATCATAAGGAGTCATAAGGGCTAATTTTTATTTTCCCTAGTTTGTGTCCAGCTAATTACTTGGTCAATCTCCTTATTGCGTCCATCTAATTATTGTGTCAAGCTCTTTCCTATGTCCATACTCACTTTAAATTACACTTATTCAAATTTCAGTGGACGACATGCTGCGGTCGTATCATGCTGCGCTCGGCGTAGCCCTTTATTGTGTTTTGAGATTGGCTTTTGATATTTTGCATGTAGATAGATCTGTCATGAAACATGACTGGTGACCTTTGACCTTGATCTTTGTTTTAAAGGTCAGATTATTGCTTACATTCTGTTGATATCTTGATGATATGATGGTGTCCAAACTTGTGTAGTGTCCACACTTGTACTGTGTCCACACCTGTATTGTGTCCACACACACTTAAATTTGCACTTATATTACAGCGGGGCCCACAGAGATGGCTGCCATCTCTCCGATGTCTAGTTAGATCAAAGATCTGTGATTGCCACATATAAAACTCTTAATTAGTTTACATTTCAATCAATTCCCTTCCTTTGACAAATGGATTTATGGCTTTAATTGGTGTTAATTAAAGTGTCAGTTATAAGAAACCATCCATGAATATATATGTGTAGGCAAATGAACTGAACTTTTATCTAAAAAACTACATATAAAGTTTATTCTATAAGTTTTGAAAAGATCACATGAACTTAACACAGTGAAGATGAAATAACCCCACATTAACTCCCCCTACCCTTAAGGCTTAAGATTAACTGTAAATTTCAAAATTGTCCCAGAAAAAATTGAAAAGGGGGAAAAATATAAACTACATATACATACTAAAGAAATTTACAGTATATAAATTACATAGAAATGAAACGAAATACACAAGTACAGAAATTTCAACTAGGTGGATGGATCTTTTCACTTGTAATTTTTTAAAGAATCTGCATCATTTTCAAGAGAAATTGATAGTAGTAAAAAGTTGATTGAATTTGGTCTTTTCCTGCTACATAACATGTTCACAGTATTCCCTGAAAATAAATTGCAAATGCATGATTAACCGTTTCTTTTCTTGATTAAATTTGAAAAATGTAATGTGTAATTTAATGCATTACTTTTGGAAAGTAATTGTAACATAATGCATTACTTTCAAAAATTGAAGTAATTGTAATTGTAATATAATGCTAAATTTTTAAATGTAATTGTAATATAATGCATTACATTGCAATGTAATTGGCCCCAAGCCTGGCGCAAATGCAAAAATGAAATCGGCACAAATGAAAAATTTCAAATCTGCGCAAATGTCATATGCCCTTACTAGCTTGAGCAAAATCAAACAGATTTGAATAAAAAATATGCATTATAACAACAATTAGCTATGTTATAATTACCATCATTTATCAAAAATGTACATTGACCAGGTTCAGCAGTGGAACCTGGGTAACTCAAGACAGCCTTTCTTGGATTATATGTATATACCGAGACTTAAAGTATATATATATATTAGGGATGTCAACTCGGACAAGATTTAATACTCGAGTACTCGAAAGTTTTTCCGAGCGAGTACTCAAGTACTGGCTCAGAATACAGCTTAAAGATAATTCCGATAGAACATGCACCAATAATTCATTGTGTGAAGAAGCATATTTATCTAGTAGCAATTTTGGTTTTGTCTTTAGTACATTTTAATATCATTCAATTTTAATTAGTAATCAACAACAATGCAATCAATATTTAATTAGCTGCTTTTCATTCTGATTGCTAACAAATCAAAACGGATCAAAACGTTAATTGGATAAAAAAACATAAATATATATTATTTGCAAATTTATTGACAAGCGTAACTCAAAAAACACTAAATTTGATCTTTAGATGATTAAAAATAAGAACAGTTGTCTTTGAGAAAAATTATGACCATCATTTCCTGAGAAAAGTTTACTACTTTATTTTGTAACAAAGAGTCCCGCAAACAATTACGTCAAACTTTGACATTTTTTCATCTTAAACATATTTGAATTATCACCAAATGGCATATTTCGGTGGTGAATGCCTGATTCTAAAGGTACAAATCTAAACTCACAACTGTGATGGACTGCTTTTTACATACTAATAGTAGTTATTGGCCTCTGAAGAGATAAAATACGTATATCATAGATTTCAAAATAGAAAAGAGAATACTCAAGTACCGATTCTACTAATCGATACTCGGTTCGTCCGAGCGATACTCCAGTACTCGTTGACATCCCTAATATATATATATATATATATATAATAATAATGATAATAAACAATCAATCATCGGGACAACACTAGTCACTATACATGTTAGGATCATGTATGCTTGCATATGCATGCATATCTGTTGGAAGGTCAGCATCCAGGCAAAATTAGATCACTTTGACCTATATTCAGAGCTGTCAAGGGCGTTTGGGTTCCAAGAGTGAGATGGGGGGGGGGGGGGGGNTAAAAGAAATTTTTTTTCAGAGATGCAAAATGGTGCATTATGAGAACATTTCAAATAATAATAGAAGGGAATTTACAACCAGATTTTTCATTTATGTGGGAAAATATAAAATTAGCTTTCTTATCTGTGATTTCCAATGAAAAAAAAATGTTTTACTTTAGGGCTTTTAGAAGAAATTTAACCAGTATGATGAATGAATGTGCAGAACAACCCTTTATATCTGTTTTTAGTTCGCCTCAACGAAGTTGAGGAGGACTATTGGAGTACCCCCGGCGTCCACGTCCGTGTCCGCGTGTGCGTCCGCGTCCGCATTTGGGTATATATCTTAGTAACTATGCAGTGTAGGTTCATCAAACTTTGCATGCAGGTGCATCTTGGGCTAACTCACAGCCTCCAAGAAAATTAGGTCTCTCTGACCTATATTTTCCACTTGGGTGGCTTTCATTCAAATTTACATTTCAGTTCATATCTCAGCTACTATACATAGTACGATAATCTAACTGTGCATATGCATGCATCTCTGATAGTAGGTCAGCATCCAGGTAAAATTAGTTCACTTTGACCTATATTTTCCGCTTGAGTGACTTACATTCAAGTTTACATCCGAGCTCAGCTGATCTCAGTCACTGTAAAGGGTAGGATCATCTATCATTGCATGTGCATGCATCTTTGACGGTACTTCAGCATCCAGGCAAAATTAGGTCACTTTGACCTATATTTTCCGCTTGAGTGACTTACATTCAAGTTTACGTCCGAGTTCAGATCTCAGTCACTGTACATGGTACGATCATCTATCCTTGCATGTGCATGCATCTTTGACGGTAGGTCAGCATCCAGGCAAAATTAGGTCACTTTGACCTATATTTTCCGCTTGAGTGACTTACATTCAAGTTTACATCCGAGTTCAGATCTCAGTCACTGTACATGGTACGATCATCTATCCTTGCATGTGCATTCATCTTTGACGGTGGGTCAGCATCCAGGCAAAATTAGGTCACTTTGACCTATATTTTCCGCTTGAGTGACTTATGTCAAGTTTACGTCCGAGTTCAGATCTCAGTCACTGTACATGGTACTATCATCTATCCTTGCATGTGCATGCATCTTTGACGGTAGGTCAGCATCCAGGCAAAATTAGGTCACTTTGACCTATATTTTCCGCTTGAGTGACTTTCATTCAAGTTTACGTTGATATCTCAGTAACTGTACATGATAGGATCATCTAACCTTGCATGTGCATGCATCTGGTCAGCATGCAAGCAAAATTAGGTCACTTTGACCTACATTTTCTGCATGATTGACTTACATTCAAGTTTATGTTCGAATTCAGTTACTGTACATGGTAAGATCATCTAGCCTTTGTATATATGCATTAGGGATGGTAAATCAGCACTTTGGCCAAATTGGGTTTCTGTGTCCATTTGCCATAACGAGGCGAACTTTGTAATCGTTGATTACCTATGTTTTCTTACTATGAAAAGGTCTTTTCTACTTGAAATCTATTTTTCTCGAAAATGAAAAAAAGCGTGACATTGAAAGGGGTGAGCGTGAGAGCGTGATTTGGTGTTGGAAAGCGTTACTCTCATGCTGAAAGCGTGAGACTTGACAGGTCTGTATATTTTCTGCTTGATTGACTTACATGTACATCCAAATTTACTTAAAAGTTCAGATTTCAGTCACTGTATTTGTTAGGATCATGTAAACTTGCATATGCATGCATCTCTGTTAATACATTGTGTAAGTCAGCATGAAGACAAAATCAGATTACTCTTACAATGTGCCATAATGAGGCCAGCTTTGTAATCATTTATTACCTATGTTTACCTATTTGTAAAAGGGTATGGGCTATAGAATTGTTCTTTCCTTAAAAAAAGATTGGAAAGCATTGTAATTTGCAACCTAAGTTGCAGGAACTCTATATTATATTGCAGATGTGCACCAGGTATAGTGTTTTTTTATTTAAATTTTACAAGGTTGTCCTTTGTAATGAAGTGGCATATGTTTTCCTTGAAACTAGTACTGAGTTCTTAGTTACTGTATATTGGTGATTTTGTTTGACAAGAATTTCATGATGCTGTAATTTTTTTTGCTCTTCCGATGTCCAAGATGTCATTGCTTTTACATACTTTTGTATTTTCTGCAAACCCAACTGTTTGCTTAGGTGAAATTTTAGTGAATTTTTCTTGATGGCGAAAATCTTCATATTTGTTTAACACCACCTAATATTATAATTCTGCATTTCTTTCCAATTTCAGGTTTAATCAAACAGAAACAGTATGACTGGAAAGACTCCAATTTAGCATTGTTTGGCTCAGATGTAGAAAAAAATGTAAAAAGTAGGTGGATTTTGTATCACTAGATCAGATTGAAAATTTATCAAATCCTAAGAAACAACAAAGTCAATACCTGTAATTTTTTATCTGGACTATTTATTTAGTACAATTTTTGTTATCTGGTGATCAGATTTTGTAATTTTAAACATATCATGAAATTTTTTAGATACATGAAATGATCACTGTTGCATTTCAATACTTATAATTTTTTTAAATTTTGCATTAATTAACATTAGTAATTGGCAGTTGTGGCAGGAAATTTACAATACCAAGTGGCAGTTTTGAATTTAAATAAAATGGAAAAAAAAACTGACTTACAAAATCATTATTTGGTGGGCTGGTGTAGATATTAATTCAATAATTTGTTGATTTCCTGTACAGATCCTTTTGAAATTTGTATATATGGTATCAGGGATTAATTTGACTATTACACCACTCTGTAAGGAGTGGCCAGTTACTTCTTGGAAGCAGTTTGTACAATTATACTTTTTTCACAGGATTGATTTTATATAAGATAAATTGTATTCCTGATGATACTGAAATTTAAGACCAAATATTGTTTTTTGTAAAACAGTATTTTTACCAGTCTTTAAAATTTGCCCTTTCAGAGATTAATGCATCATGACATATGTAAAGCATACACCAAAATATTTTGATTATTGATGATATCAGTTGAAAATCAATTTTTCATGGTCTTAAATCTTGGACACACTCAAATTCCCTTACAGTCCTTTTGTTTCTTGGAAGGTGATTCATGTATTTATATTTATTTATTCATATACAATACCGGACTTTCAAGTTAGGAACTCTTGTGTAATAGAAGGCAGAAACGATCGCCTCAGATACCATTAAGAGGGAATGACTGGACTCCTGACCTATTGAAATATATATATATATATATATACTGCCTAAAAACAAACTATTTATGTTCTAATTAGCCAAGCTCAAACGACCATAGAATATTTATCAATAATACAAAACTTTCTCATGGGTGTAGCAACTTGCAGACGCTAAGTGCACCTTTTATTCATTATACCCCCCGCAAACAAAGTTTGTGGGGGTATATAGGAATCACCCTGTCTGTCTGTCCGTCCGTCTGTCTGTCCGTCTGTCCGTCTGTCCACACTTCTGGTAAGCGCAACTCCTCTTAAACCACTTGAAGGATTTTGATGAAACTTTACACAAAGTGAGAACACTATATGGAGACATGCATGAAGGAATATAATTTTTGTCAGAAACCAGGTAGGGGAGATAATTTGACTTTGAGTTTTCATTGATTCCCCATATTGTATGTATGGGTACCTCGTACGCACAAGTCCTCTTTATCCACTTGAAGGATTTTGATGAAACTTTAGACAAAGGAAGAACACTATATGTAGATATGTAAAATGTCAAATAAGCTGAAAAAAGGTGAATTTTATATTTGTCTGATTTAGACAGAGTGAAGATTATATCATTGTGTTCATACTTGTATTGTGTCAACACTTGTACTGTGTCCACACCTGAATTGTGTCCACACCAACTTAATTTTGCACTTACCATATCGATTCAGGGTTCAATGAGCGGGGGGTATCTTTGGCTGCCGTTCGGCGACAGCTCTTGTTTTTTTTTTTACAGACATTAAGTTATTGTCACAGTATAACATCCGACACCTTGTCCATGCACTACCTGTTAATTCACATTATCGCATTCGACTACTCGTCCACTGTCCATCGATGTCATAATCCTATATCACATTACGATATCTCGTCCAAGTCCAAGCACTACTTTTGTCCATGGATGTCATTACCACAGAATCACAATTCGACATCTCATCCAACTCCAGGAACTGCCATTCCTCTGAAAATAAATAATTGAAAAAAAATTATTTATTTCGGAAAAAGCATCTAAGCACTTCGACTGCAATGGCTCGAATGATTTTACAGCTTATTCACTATCCGTGCATAACTCTTGACTACCCGTGCATAACTTATACCCATAAATCTTCAATCGAACAGACCTTTTTTAAAATAAGCCCAATTACATGTAACACATAAACAATCAATGATCGATTCTTGTACACTTTGATAAATACATTTATGAAATTGAAGTTTATACTTAAAATTTTTCCTACACGAAAAATCTTTTTAACTAAATTTTAATTGACGAAAAACAATTAACCTGAAGTGTTACAGCAGATAAAATAAAAACCACCCTTAGCTCAGAAGTGTTCATTAATAAGGGATTCCCTCTCAATGTATTGATGTGTTGGTTTTTTTTTCATATCATATAGTTATAGAACTTTTTCTGGTTTGAACAAGGTTCAAAAGTCTCATATTATTTTTCATTCTGCTACCTCCATGTTATCTGTGTGTTGTTCTGTCTGCACATTAAACCTTAAAACCACAAAAAGACTGTCGTAGCTTGAACTTGCCAGATTTTTTTTTGCATGAGGATGTTTATTTTTTCAGAGGAATCAGCTAATAGCGAGAAAGCCTGGAAAGGTGCTGGGTCAAAAGTAGGATTACAGATTTGGAGAATTGTGGTATGTTTATCAAATTATGTGCCAAATTTAAAAATCAAATCGGCATCAGATCCATGAATAATTATCCCATTCTCATAGTAATGTTCAGTTAAGTGTTACAAATTACACTGGATTCAGCTGGAAAAAAAACAAGGTCTCTATTGTCCATTTTACCATCCATTTTACCGAAAATAACATTTGTTTGAAATGACTTCTTTCCGGTTCTTCAGGCAATCCAAGAAAGGAAAATTAAAATGATTGTTTAAAAAAAATGAAGCAGACAGATTTTGGTGCAGGCAGTTTTGAGACAAGAATCTTAATATATCTAAACTTGAAATGGAGTAACCAGATTTATATGAAATCCTGCATCCAACCAAAAGTATGAAAGAATTAACATTTACTATACATATATCTACACAATAGTACCTTCCTCATTAGGCCCTTCGCTGCTGCAACAATTTTCTGGCCATATGATTTAAGTGGCCACATGTGGGAGGGAAAATTTAGTTGAAAAGTACAAAGCTTTTGTATTGTCTGCTTGCCTTTGCAGGTAGGGTCCTGGGTGGCATATTTCGAGAGGGACCTTGTCATGGAGGGACCACTGTATCATAATTAATATAAAATGTGTATACTCCAAGTTGGTTTTTGTTCATGTAATATTGTACAGACAACACTGCTATAGTGTCAGCCCTATGAATTTTAACTAAAAAACTGGTCCTTAGTATTTAGAAAAGTATATCCTTGAGAATAGCTTTTAATTTAATGACTTCCTTATCTAAAAAGTATCATAAATATCCTGTTAACTGAATCATTATTCAAAACAATTCTATTTAAAGGGAATATTAGAGTTTGTTGTATTCTATTGTGTAATATACTAATATTTAACAAAATTCAAGTTATGAATAAGCATGACAAGTTCACAGAAAACTTATTTACATGAAATATGTACTAACTAGAGTAATGACTGTCGGAAACGACAGTGATCCTGCACTCCCTGTTTGACACAGAAAGGAGCTATAGACCCTGGGTATAATTTTTAGCTCGCCTGGCCAAAGGCCATGTGAGCTTTTGCCATCACTCGGCGTCAGTCGTCCGTCCGTTAACTTTTATTCAAAGATCTTCTCCTCTGGAACTACTGGGCCAATACTAAGCAAACTTGGCCTGAATCATCACCAGGGTATGCTCTTTCAAATTTGTGATTTTTATGTCCGTAGACCAAACAACATGGCCACTGATACTAAAAAAAGAACATAGGGGTAAATTGCTGTTTTTTGCTAATTACTCGAAAACCATTACAGATATCAAAATTCTGACATTGGATAAAAATGATCAGCATGATGAGATCTACCTGCCCTGCAATTTTGGAGAATATCAGTTTACCCGTCTTGGAGTAATTACCCCTTTTCCATAAAATTTTTAGTTTTTCGTTACTTTTGGTCTAATATATTGAAAATGATAGAAGATAGAAGTGTATAATAAAAATGATCAGCATAGTAAGATCTACATGTCCTGCAATTTTGAAGAAAATCTGACAACCCACATAGGAGTTATTGCCGCTTTTTCTTTGAATTTTCACAATTTTTGAACGTTTTTACTTTTATTTCAAAAACTGTTTGAGATAAAGGTTAAATGTGAATTGCAAAAGTGTTCAGGTTTTCAAGAACTACAATTTCTACATATGTCCAGCAGGTTCGCATCTCATCCAAGATGGCCACCAGTGGGGAAGATAGTTTAACATAGGACCCTATGGGAAATGCATTCAAAGATCTTCTCCTCTGAAACAACTGAGCCAATGGGGACCAAATTTTGTCACAATAGTCCTTGGGTGGTCCCCTTTAAAATTTATGATTTTTGCGTTTGTACCTCATCCAAGATGGCTGACAGCGTTTAGCACAGTTTAACATAGGGACCCTATGGGAAATGCATTCAAATGTCTTCTCCTCTGAACCCACTGAGCCAATTGGAACCAAACTTGGTTACAATAGTCTTTAGATGTTTTCCTTCAAAGATTGTGATTTTTATGTTCATACCTCATTCAAGATGGCCGCCAGCAGGGAACATAGTTTAACATAGGGACCCTATGGGAAATGCATCCAAAGATCTTCTCCTCTGAAACTACCAGGCCAAATTGAACCAAACTTGGTCACAATAGTCCTTGGATGTCCCCTTTAAAGTTTGAGATTTTTATGTTCTTACCTCATCGAAGATGGCCGCCAGTGGAACATAGTTTAACATAGGGACTCTATGGGAAATACATTCAAATGTCTTCTCCTCTGAACCTACTGAGCCAATTGGAACCAAACTTGGTTACAATTGTCTTTGGGTGATCCCTTCCAAAGTTTGTGATTTTTAGTTTGTACCTCATCCAAGAATGAAAATTAACATCTGCTGAACTGATTTATAGAATGAATGGGCAGTCTATAGGTGACAATGAATAAAACCAGTGACCAGGTGAGTGATACAGGCTCATGTGAGCCTCTAGTTCTTAACATTTTTGAAATTAAACTGTTGACAGTCACTGTTTTACCATAAGGAATTAAAGAATATATGGTTGTTAGGCAGAATTCCAAAAAATAAGTAGTCTTTGAGACTTCCAGGAATTTTACCAAACTTGGAATCATATATTTTGGAAATCAAATTGGTGAAATGTCTCTTCTAACAAATTTTTTAACTATGGTTTCAATGTAGAATTCCAAAAATTATTGGTCTTTGACAATTTCAGGAAATTTACCAAATTTGGAATCAATTATTTTGGAAATCCAATTGGTGAAAATGATTGACCTTATCAAAACAAATGCTAACAGTTTGGTCGCTAGGAAGAATTCAAAAAAATATGTGGTATTTGACACTTTCAGGAAATTTACCAAAATTGGAATCAAATATTTTTGAAATTCAGTTAGTGAAAATGATTGCCCTAATGGAAACAAACCCTAACAGCATGGTTGCTAAGTAGTTTTCCAAAAAATATGTGGTCTTTGACACTTTCAGTAAATTTACCAAAATTGGAATCAAATATTTTTGAAATTCAACTGGTGAAATATAATAACTAAATACCGAAGTTACTGTGAATTTAGGTTCTGCAGATGCGCATTTCGACAACTTGTATCTCTTCAGTGCAGATAAAATCTAAACGTTTGGAAAATCAAAAACTCAAAATGTTTAAAACTGATAGAGAACAAAGGTAGAATTCCAAAAAAATATGTGGTCTTTGACACTTTCAGGAAATTGACAAAATTGGAATCAACTATTTTTGAAATTCAGTTTGGGAAAATGATTGCCCTAATGGAAACAAATCCTAACAGTATTGTTGCTAGGTAGAATTCCAAAAAAATGGTCTTTGACACTTTCAGGAAATTTACCAAAATCGGAATCAACTATTTTTGAAATTCAATTGGTGAAAATGATTGCCCTAATGGAAACAAATCCTAACAGTATTGTTGCTAGGTAGAATTCCAAAAAATAAGTGGTCTTTGACACTTTCAGGAAATTTACCAAAATTAGAATCAAATATTTTTGAAATCCAATTGGTGAATATGATTAACCTTATCAAAACAAATGCTAAAAGTATGGTTGCTAGGTAGAATTCCAAAAAATAAGTTATCTTTGAGACTTTCAGGATATTTACCGAAATTGGGATCACATTTTCGAATACTACGATTTCAGAATTTTTATTTTTTTCCAAATACTTTCCAAAATATAAGATTATATGCCAAAATGTCCAAAAATATCAGTCTTTGACATTTTCAGGAAATTTACCAAAGTTGGAAGCGGAATCAAAATTCTGAAAGCTTATTGCGNACTGGCACTTTTATCCTGTGATAGATATGACATCGTATTATCATAATAAACCAATCTAGAGTATTAGGTATGAAGTGTTGCATTCTGGTTGCCAAAAAATGGAGCCCACCCCTTCTAAAATGTGCCAATATTTTGCACTTTTTAATGAAAAGCCTACGTTTCCATGCTGATATGACCTAGGATTGGCAAAATTGTCCTTTCTTGATATGTGATATTGTTGGAAATAGCTATTTCTATGTTTTAAGTGCAAAAAACCGTATCTGCATAGGTTTTGGNATCCACATTTTGTGTTCTTTGTCAAATCGACATCTTGGGGCCTCTTTATTGCATCAAGATAAATATCAAAAATCTGAAAGCTTATTGCACATCTACAGACCATATGCAACAATTCTACAACAAAATTAAAACCCTAAATCCAAAAATGCAGGAGGAGTTCGTGTCGCAAGGATGTGTGACGGACGGACAGACGGGCGAGGCCAATGACAATATCCCCGAACTTTCATTCGAAAGTGCGGGGATAAATATATTTAAAAAACCAACACACCTTTCCCGGAAAATAACCCTGGTGTCAAGTCAAAGGTCATTGCTTTAACTTCTGGAAACAAGACCTTTCCGTTTTGACCTTGTGGAAATCATTGGGGAATAGAAATAGGAAATACCTATCTCCAATTTGTAATTGGCTAAACCTTGAGAGCAGTGGTGTCTGCGAATTGCAGAAGTACATGCCTGGAATGAGAAACTAACTTTATTACAGCCTTGCATCAAGGCGCAGGTGCCATATACTTAAACTTTGTCTGAACATCTGTACATTCGTTTGTCTGTTTCCAACAATTTTTTGGTCAAAGTTATAGGAATGTTATCTGTGGGAATTATTTGAAATTTGGTCTCAACCTATGAAATTTTGATTTTTTTTGTCGAAGAAATTTTCTGGTTTATCAAATCTGTTTGCTGATAATTAGGTTTGTCAACAAACTTTTGTTAATGAATTCTTACATTATGTCTATGGGAATAATTGAAATCTGGTCTGAAGTTTGGAAAAAAAACAAGTAATATCATGTACCGGTAAACCTTTTTTGGATTGTTGGATGACCATTACCTCCCATCCTAATTTTTACAACCTCCTTTAAAAGTTCTGTGTTGATTTTTTGCTATTTTTAGTCATAATCTTGAAAAATGCAGCATTTTGCACTTTTGTCGGTAAAAAAAAATTTGAAAATAAAATTTGCTGGCTTGACCTTCCTTTCTGAAAACATTGAATGCGAGACTAGGAAGTTTTTATTATTGCCTAATCAAAACTACATATCCTTTCATTTTCTCCTGAACAACAATACTTATTTCCATGTCAGTTATTACTTACTTATGGATTGTTTACCTGTAATCTTATCAATATTCACTTGTTTGATTGTTGACCCTGTATTGACCTATGGGTACTTTATTTGTAAGAGATGTGTATTGCTTTAGATAGATCATAGATATCACATTTACATTAGAGAAATACTTTGTGCATATTACAATGTTTCTGGGTACATGTTTACTGTAACATAATGTACCATTCAACTAATAATATTATGGGAGAAAACAATTTTTTTTGTGAATTTCTTACTAAATGCAATAGTTAATCCATATATAAAAAATACTCTAACTCCTCACCCCTATGTGACCTAATTTTTATACGACTGCAAAAATTTTTGCGGTTGTATAATGGTATGGTGCTGTCATCGTCGTCGTCATTGTCGTCTGTAGACACTTTTGTTTTTGGTCAATAACTTTAGTTTCAGTTGGCCAATCCTTATAAAATTTTAACACAATGTTCGTTGGCACAAAAGGAAGGCTTTGCTAAGTTTTGGTCATTGTGGCCCCACCCATTTTTAAAAAAAGGGGCCAAAAAGGGTTAAATTTGATGTTTTCACATATTTGATTGTAGAATCTTTATTATTTATTTGATTTTGATGGGGTTTCTTTCAGTGTCCTCCTGAGGAAATTTCCAATCAGTGGTATGCCAACGGATTTCACGTAGCATGTACCGTTCACGAGATAAATGGGGCAAAAAAAGGGGCAAATTTCAAAAATTTTATTTTTTTTATTTTTAGTCCGATTTTGATGCAGTTTTTTGCAGTGGATTCCTTATGAAAAATTAACATAGCGCTGCACCATTAGATTTTTGATAACTTGTTTCTTTTCCAAACTATGAGGGGCCCAACAGGGCAAAAATTGCAAACATGCAGATTACCTAAAAATTTTATTTTTCATCCGATTTCAATGGAATTTTTTTCTTTAGATTCCTCACATTGTAGGCTTTCAGTGGTATGTCAACAGATTACTGTTTCCGAGCTATAAGGGATCAAAGGGGTCAAAATTGCAATTATTAGAAATATGTGAAGTCTTTATTTTTCATTAGATTTTGATGGGATTTTTATCTGTAGATTGTTGTCATTGTAATCTTTCAGTGATATGGCAGTATATTTTGCGTTGCTCTTTGGTTTCCTAGCTGTACTGGGTCAAAGGGGCCAAATTGCAATATTTCAAAATATGTGTCATTGGATTTCAACCTTAGTTTTTTCTTTGGATTTCTCTTTTTTGGATTTTTGGATTTAGGGTTTTAATTTTGTTATAGAACTGTTGCATATATGCTGCAGATGCGCAATAAGCTTTCGGATTTTTGATATTGGTCTTGGTGCAAACAAGAGGCCCCAAGATGTCCACTCCTCCTACATTTTTGGATTTAGGGTTTTAATTTTGTTGTAGAATTGTTGCATATGGTCTGTAGATGCGCAATAAGCTTTCGGATTTTTGATATTGGTCTTGGTGCAAACAAGAGGCCCCAAGATGTCCATTTTGACACATGTGGCATGCGACGCAAACTCCTCCTACATTTTTGGATTTAGGGTTTTAATTTTGTTGTAGAATTGTTGCATATGGTCTGTAGATGCGCAATAAGCTTTCAGATTTT